>CATIWK010134708.1:0-16319 GCA_949634005.1 Mallotus japonicus | reverse complement strand
TTATTTAAATAATGATGCAGATGAGCCAATCAAATTGCATCACAGGTGGTTAAAATCAATCCCACCACTAGAGTTATGAAATTCCATAACACTTGCACTACCTCTACAAATGCCTATAAATAGAGGTGGCTCTCAAGCTTTTAGAGGGGAGGAAGACTCAAGAAATCAAGCCTTGAAGCTCTGCCAAATTCAAGACTCAAAGTTCTCCAAGATCATCAAAGGTGTTCTTCATGTTCCATAAGATCATCAAAGGTGTTCTTCATGTTCCATAAGATCATCAAAGGTGTTCTTCTCCAAATTCATATTTGATTCAAGATCAAGCTACAACAAGCCCTTGATTCAAGTTATTTCAAAGCGCTGCGAGATTCGAATCAGAGGATTTAAATTCTTTGTAATAAGAATTTCATAGAGATTGTACTCCACTTTTCAAGATCAATAAAGTTCTTAATTTGATTCTCAATATTCTTGTTTGATTTTTCATACTTGAATTTTGCGTCTACACATATATTTAAAATATTGAATTTTAACTGATTACATCCAATGAGGTAAAAATCTCTATAGAATTTTAGAAAATTCTTTTTATCATATATTTTAAATATTGAACTTTAACTGATTACATCCAATAAGGTAAAAATTTCTACATAATTTTAGAAAATTATTTTTATCATATATTTTAAATATTGAATTTTCACTAATTACATCCATTAGAATAGATTATATATATGGGATTAAATTAGTTAAATATGATAGATTAGCTACAACTAAAACTCTATTTAAAATAATTCAGTCAAATAAATATTTGAAAGTTCAATGTGTATGTTTGAACAAAATTAAATTATTTTGAGAATTTAATAACCCAAAGCACACACACAACACAATAACACCATACGCCATCTAACAAAACCATGGCAATTTTGTTAGACATGGTATATATGCTACACACACACACTCTAAGTTATTTAATTACAACTAAAACTGTTTTTTAAAATATTAAATTTTAACTAATTACATCAAATAGGATAGATTAAATATATACGATTAAATTCATTAAATATGATATATTAACTACAACTAAAACTATATCAAAAATAATTAATGCAGTCAAATAAATATTTGAAAGTTCAACGTGCATGTATGTTTGAACAAATTTAAATTATTTAACTACAGCTAAAAATCTTTTAAAATTATTATTTAAGAGAGTCCTCAAAAAAAAATTATTATTTAAGAGGAAGAGAAAAATGGAGTAGAAGGAGCTTATATGACTTTATTCTGAAGGCATTGCTCTTTTTTTTTTTTTTGGGCCTTAGGATAATTTGCATGTTCTTTGCACTTTGTTGTCTTTCGCACTTCGATAGTAAGTACTATCCTTCACAAGTTCGTCCATAGGAAAATGAAGTACACATTTTTAATTGTGTGTTTTTTTTGTTACCAAACTATCTACTAGTTGTGGTTTTCAGGTCATCACTGTTATCAAACAATCTATTCATTTGGCAATTGAAATGATAGAAGCTACTCCAGATGCAAGAATAAAATCAATGATGATGGAACATACTTTCGTGATCGATGCAACATGGAACGTAAATTTCCACATATAAGATATAAATTTTCTTTAACAATCTCATTTGACAAAATTATTTAAAAAAATTACTAAAAGCTTATGTAATTACTTGCAGCTAAAAATAGAATTGACAGTCACATATGCAATAGATTATGTTACATTTGTCCTCTTCAATAAAGAACATGAAAAAATCATTAAGCAAAGTATATCAAACTTATTGCAAAGAAAATCGAATTCATAAAGTGAAGCACCACATGCAATTAATACAACTTCAAGGCAAGATATTTGCGGTCAAAATTAAGTTGAATGAGCACAATCAAGAAGGTTTGCAAAAATACATAGTGAAAAATTGGAAAAAGAATTCAAGCTTCAAACTTTGCAAAAGGTACATATAATTCAACTACTCTACTTTTAATTAAATAATTCAATTATTATATTTATTTTCACAGACACACACACATATATATATCACTAAAATAACTTAATTTTCCAATGATAGGAAATAAATGCAGAAGAAAAAAAATCAAATAATTCGCAGGTCACAGATTCACCATCAGTTCAATCTTCAGCTTCAGAGGCAAGTAATTATATATAATCTATGTATAATGTATAATATATATGTTTTGACAAAATAATCTTTTATTATTAATCCTACTTTGTTTTAGTCTTACATGTATCAAACATTATAATTAAAATGTCTATCTTTAATACTAATACACTTAAATTCGATAATGATAAGGTCAACAATGTCGAACTCCTGCAAAAGTATAAATGAAAAAGATTCAGAAGAGCAAGCACCAAATAATGAAGAAGAAACAAAACATGGAATAAAAAGAAAAGAACCTTACTTTTAATGCTATCTCCATCAAGTTTATTTACTTTATTATTATGTATGAAATAAAAAGCAAATTTAGAATTTTGTAGCTTATAATTTTATTTTTTACTTTATTTTTACTCAGTGAGCTTTTAGCATCACATAAAATTAATTTTGTCTATTTTATTATAAAAAATGTTGGCATAATACATATATGGCCCCCTGTACTTGCTAGTTTTTATCTGTTTGATACCTTAACTTATAGTTTTGCTATTTTGACACCTGAATATGGCTAAAATAATACACTAGTTTGCACTAATATGATGACATAATGCATCTACCATCCCATGTACTTGTCTCTTTTTGTTAGTTTGACACCTCTACTTATAATTTTTGGTGAGCTAAACCCTTATGATGTGGCACATGCTGATTCGCTATGATGTGGCACATGCTGATTCGCTATTCCGTGCCACGTGTGTTAACAGAGATTTCAAAATTATATTTTAGCCAAGTTCAGATGTCAAAATGGCAAAACTGTAAGTTGAGGTATCAAACTGACAAAAAGTGACAAGTATAGAGGGTCATGTATGTATTACGCTAAAAATGTTTGGTAACTCAAATTGTATAATTTAAATAATAACTAAAATATAAAGTTTATATCAATTGAAATATAGTTTATAAATTAAAAATATAAAATATTTAATGTCAAATATTATTTTTCTTAAAATAAAATAATAAACTAACTTATATATATAAATAAAAAATAAAATCGAGCATCACGCGGGTGCAATATTTGTTTTATATTTGACTATTCACTTCTAAAGTCTTATTTATAAAATTATTGAATTTTCTGTTTTTTCTTAAAAATTATAAAAAAAAAATTATTTTCAAATAAATATTTTTAGTTCCATCTAAAACATTAGTCTAATTTTATTTCATTTAAAACATCACTCTTCTATTCCATCAAAAATAGTGTCTTTTATTCCACCTAAAAATCTGTCTTTTATTCAATTAATTAAAAATACCTTTTTCTCTTTTATTTAACATAAAAAATACAAAAAATATTTAACTTTTGAATTATATACAGATACCCACACATATTAAATGCAGAAACTTCAAAATTATTAAATCCAAAATTCGTCAAATGTCTCTTTTTATATTAGGGGTATAATACATACATGGTCCCTGTATTTGTTACTTTTTGTCAGTTTGACACCTTAACTTATAGTTTTATCATTTTGACACCTGAACTTGGCTAAAGTACACTAGTTTCCACTAATATGATGACATAATGCATATATCACCCCCTGTAGTTATCACTTTTTATTATTTTGACACCTCTGCTTGTAGTTTTGGGTCAGTTAAACCCTGATGATATGACACATGTTGATTCGCTATTCCATGCCACGTGTGCTGACAGGGGTTTCAAAATTTCATTTTAGCAAAACTCAAGTGTTAAATGGTAAAACTATAAGTTGAGGTATCAAACTGACAAAAAGTTACAAGTACAGGGGGTCATGTATGTATTACGCCCATATTTGACTATTCACTTCTAAAGTCTTATATGTAAAACTATTGAATTTTCTATTTTTCTTAAAAAAAAATTATAAAATTTTCTTATTTTAAAATGCACATTTTCAGTTTCATTCAAAACATTTTCTATTGCATCTAAAAATATCACTCTTTTGTTCCATAAAAAATTATGTCTTTTATTCCTCCTAAAATATCTCTCTTTTATTCAATTAAAAATAACTTTTGCTCTTCTATTTAACGTAAAAAATAAAAATAAAAAATCTCTAATTTCTGAATTTTTTATTTTATTTATTCAACTACTACTACTATTATTATTATTATTGTTGTTGTTGTTGTTGTTGTTGTTGTTATTGTTATATGTACACTCTTAATAAAAATAACCAAACAAAATTATTACATTAATTTTAAATTCTCACTTTTATAAATTATTGGATTAGTTTATACTTTTAAATTTATTAAAATTATTTAATTAATTATCTTAAAATAGTTTTTAAATATATATATTATTTACAGTCTATATAAAGTGTGGATTAACAAATAGTTATTTTATAATTTATTTTCAACATTTAGCAAACATACATCAAAGGATGATTTTTTTTTCCCAATGAAAATGAATATCTGAATTATATATATATATATATATATATATATATATATATATATATATATATATATATATATTTTGACCAAAGTAGGGGATTGGGGGAGGGAGAGGGGGAGGTGGGTCTTGAACCCGAGACCCATCGGGTATCCCTCAGGCATCCTGACCACTAGGCCAGGTATGCGGGGACTATCTGAATTATATTTAGGTAATTATAAAAATTTCCACAATTATAAAATTAGTATTCCGTGACTACAAATTATAATATATTTTATTTAAGACTCTTATTATTATGATATGTATATTTGTGTTCATACAAATAAAATTAAAAACTGTTAAATTAGAAAAGAATTCTAATTATCTTACATACAGTAAAATTTTGATACCAGTTATAAATAAAAATAAAGATAAAAATAATAAAAGTATAATAAATTAATGATCTTTAAAAATGCTCCTTGTGCTTTCTCAAAGACCTGGTAGATTACATTAAGGAGAAGAAACACAAAACAAAAGTAGAAAGACGCCAGAGCTTCCATGAAGAAAAGATTTTTAGAGAAATTTTAGTACTGTTACTTAACGATGGAGACTTCTACAATCTTGCATAATTTCAAAAAACTAATAGATTTATTCCAAAAATCTTCATAAAAAAGTGTAAAAAAAAAAATAAATTTAGAGTACATTGTTTTATAGTTTTACACTGAAATATAAAAAAATTAAGATTATATTTTAAGAATTGATTAATTGAAAAATCTTTCAACTGATATAGAAACCTATAAAAGGTATTTTAAATTTATAACATTTTAGTTATAAAAGAAATTCCAATTTAATCATAAAAGATAGTATAAAATTAAATGCAATCATAACGAGGCTTATTAATGAAAGGCTTATTATCTAGATGAAAGTTATTTTATTAAAAGAAATAAATAAGTTTAACACAAAAGTATAATTAGTCAGGGACTTTTTCATAAATATATGAAAAAGAAAGGTGTCTTCTATGGTTACTTTGTTCACAAAAATTTATCAAAATTTAAGAAAAATATAAAACTTTTATTTTACTTTTTGTGAAATAATATTATTTTTCATAAATATAAGAACTAGTATTTATTTTGTTATAACTTGATATATTTTTGTTAAATTATTAATTTGTATAAAATTAAACCATGTTTTATGGAAATAATTTTTATGATTATTGAATTTTTTTTATAAGTAATATAGCTAATTTATTTTTTAGATTGGTATTTTTGTAAATAAAAAATATTAATTTAGAAAATTCACTATATTCATAAAAAAATGTGAAAAGATTATTATTATTTTAAATAACATTATAATTTCTAAGTGTAAGAATTAATATTCTTTTTATTATAACTTGATATATTTTTGTAAACTATCACTATTTTTGGTTAATTTAAAATGATTTTCATAAAATTTATTAAAATAGTTTCATTTTATATAGTTATAAAAACTATAAAAATTAATTTCATAAAAAGTAGTTTATTTTTCTATAGTGCCAGGACTTAATGTTAAATATATCAAGTAATAATGAAAAACACTTTATTGGCAAAAAAAAAAAAAACACTTTAATTTTTATCTTTACAGAAAATGATGTTATTTTACAAAAATATATAATACTTTTTACATTTTTTGTAAGTTTAAATAAATTTTCTTAAACAAAGTATATTACTTATAAAAAAAATTCAATAATAATAATAGTTATTTCCATAAAAAATGGTTTAATTTTATACAAATTAATAATTTAACAAAAAAATCCAAGTTATAACAAAATAAAATACTAGTTCTTATATTTATGAAAAATGATATCATTTCACAAAAAATAAAATAAAAGTTTTACATTTTTTTGTAAATTTTGATAAATTTCCATGAACAAAGTAAGTTACTTTGATTTGAAACAAAGTAACGGTAGAAAACCCCATAGATCAAACCTTAAAAATAATGTTTAATTTAAAATATAATACTTAAGAAACTTCATAAATATTTATAAATTTTTTATTAGTGTTACATATTAATTTTTAGGGGTGAATACTTAAATAATAAGATAGACACTTGTCAAATTTTGAATTTAATAACTTTAGAGCTCAATATTTCATATATATAATTAAAATAGAACTAAAAACACTAAAATTTTAGTTAATTTAATTTTGTTAGAGATAAAATAGAAGTTTATCTAATTAAAATAGGAAACATATTTTAAATTAAATTAGAATTATATGATAATTAATTTCATTTTTATTAGAGGTAAAATAGAAGTTAATCTAATTAGAATAGGAAATATACTTTCAATTAAATAAGAATTATATAGATAAAGAAAAACTTAACCTAATTAAAATAGCAAAATATAATTTTAATTATATTTAGAATTATATTTTAATCAATTTAATTTTTATTAGTGATAAAATATAAGTTAACCTAATTAGAATAGAAAATATACTTTCAATTAAATTAGAATTTTTGTTAGAGATAAAATCAAAGTTAACCTAATTAGAATAGGAAATAGACTTTCAATTAAATTAAAATTATATTTTAGTTAATGTAATTTTACTTTTATTTGTAAATGACTAAATTATCCAATTTTTATATAATAATGAGTGAAGACTTTTCTGTAATTTTGCATGTTCCCTCTTCCCCTTTGTGTGTGTGTATGTGTGTGTATATATATATTGGATAATTTAGTCATTTACCAATAAAAGTAAAATTACATTAATTAAAATATAATTCTAATTTATTTGAAAGCCTATTTCCTATTCTAATTAGGTTAACTTTTATTTTATCTCTATTAAGTTAAATTAATTAAAACATAATTCTAATTTGATTGAGAGTATATTTCCTATTTTAATTAGGTTAACTTCTATTATATCCCTAACAAAATTAAATTATTGAAAATATTAGTAGTAATTTTGTTAAAAATATATATGTTTTCTATTTTAACTAGATCTACTTATATTTTATCTAAAATAAATCAAATTAGATAACATTACTATATAAGTCTTACTATATTAAATTTAATAAGTAAATAATTAAAATTGAAATACATTACTATATTGTAATATAACACAATCAAAATTGAAAAGTAGATAAACATATAAATAAAATAATACGCTTTTTCAATACTTATTAAATTAAAGTTTACTAAGTAAATAATGATAATTAAATTCATTAAAAATTTTATTTTTCTTGTATCTATAATCATTCTAAAAAATAGAGCATATAATTTGTTTGGGAGTAATATTTTTGTAAGAAAAGTAGTATAATTATCGTTTTTATATATTTTTATAAATTTTAATAACAAAGTGTAAAAAATTAAATTAATTAATTTTTGTCATTTAATTTTTAGTTGAAATTAAGATTTACATTAAATTAATTTTTGAGTAAATAAAAGTAGTAATATTAAATATATTGAAAAAATAAAGTGTAATTCTCAAATAAAAATTTAAAATTGTAATAAATTATAAGTTTAATGAGGTTGTAATACTTAAATTGTTATATAAAAAAATATAACTTTTTATTATTTTTAAATTTTATTAAGAAAATAAATAATATTTTTTATTATCTTATAATTAATTATGATCATAATATTTGTTTCATATGAAATTAGTTCTAGGATTAAGAAAAATATTAATTATAAAAAATATTTAAATAAAAGATTTATCAAGGTTGCAATGAATTGTAATTACATTAAGTTAATATTAAATTATTACATAAATAAATAACACTTTTGTTATTTTTAAACCTATAATAATAATAATAATTATTATTATTATTATATGTTTATTAGTTTATGTACAGAAAGTTTTCACTTATTATTATATAAAAACTGAATAATTTAGTCATTTACCAAAAATTAAATTAAATTAATTATAATCTAATTTTAGTTTAATTGAAAGCATATTTCCTATTCTAATTAAGTTAACTTTTATTTTATCTCTAACAAAAATTAAATTAATTAAAATGTAATTTTCATTTGACTGAAAGTATGTATGCTATTTTAATTAGGTTAACTTCTATCTTATTTCCATAAAAAATAAATTAATTAAAATTTTAGTTGCAATTTTGTTAAATATATATAATTTTACTTACTAAATTAAAATTAAATTTATAAATTAGATAGTATAATTTTATAAATCTTACTAAATTAAATTTAATAAATGAATAATTAAAATCAAAATTAACAAATTTTATAAAAATAATTAATTATGGAAAATGTTGAATGATTGTAGTATAGTTTAAATAAAAAATTATAAATACGTAATAAATATTATAACTCTATCAAGTTTGTAAAATTAGATAAAAATGTTGAAAGAGTATTAATGTTAAACATGTTGAAAGATTGTTGTGTTTAAATAGAATATTCATAAAAAATTAGATAAAAATATTGAAAGAATGTTGTATAATTGTTCAAGTAAAAATTTATTAAAATGGTAATAAATTACTATGTTATAATATAATTAACACTATTAAGATTGAAAACTTAGATTACATATAAGTAAAACAATACACTTATGATTTTATTAAAACAAATTATATACTTTTCTTATTTTCATAAAATTTATTAATTACTTACTTATTAACTTTAATATAATAAGACTTATAAAATTATGTTATCTAATTTGATTTATATTCGATAAAATATGAGTAGACCTAACTAAAATAGAAAAAATATATTTTTAACAAAATTATCAATACAATTTTTAGTTAATTTAATTTTGTTAGACATAAAATAGAAATTAACATAATTAAAATATGAAAAATACTTTCAATTAAATTAGAATTATATGTTAATTAATTTTAGTAGAGATAAAATAGACTTTAACCTAATTAGAATAGAAAATATACTTTCAATTAAATTAGAATTCTTATTAGAGATAAGATAGAACCTAAATAAAATAGGAAACATACTTTCAATTAAATTAGAATTATATTTTAGTTAATTTAATTTTTATTAAATAAAATAGAAGTTAACCTAATTAAAATAGGAAGTAGACTTTCTATCAAATTAAAATTATATTTTAATTAATTTAAAAATTTATTTAAATATGACTAAATTATCTAACTTTTATATAATAATGAGTGTAAACTTTTTTGTAATTTTATTTGCATATATATATATATATATATATATATATATATATATATATATATAGAGTTGAAAGGATCACCATGCTATGCGCAAAACAAGGATACAAAACAGAAATCCGTGTCGTGTCCCACTACACCACCAGCAAAATCTGTGACAATAAATAGAACGTACTTATTGATGATCATGGTTTATAATTGATCTCTGGTTTATTATAATTCTATAACCCAAAAATTTTTTTTTGGTCAGAATGAGGAGGACTTCTGTTCTTTTTGCTTTTCTGGTTGTGTCTCTATTCTTGGCGACTCAAGGTATGTGACAATGGTGCTACAATTGTATTATATTATGTATTTAAATTCTGTATATACAATATATGTCTTACTTTGGCATGTATACAATTGGTAGGAGCTAGAGAATGGTCTATATCAGCTGAATTTCAAAAGTTTCGAGAAGAGTTTTTCAAGATTCACTTGCTCGATCAAGTTCTAAGTATCATTATAATTATTATTTTTATTTCATATTATTATTTTACAGTTTGATTTGAATTAGTTCAGGCAAATCTGACATTTTTTCTTTATGTTGTTTTATATGTGAAGACTACCTTGATGACGGAAGGATCGAAAGAATCTCAGGACCGCCCCACACAATAAATGTGGGTTGAAGGGCCATTGTCTTTGGTTAGCATAAATTGTATATATAGTGTAGAAGTGTCATATTTGAAAAGTTGATTTGGTTAGGAAATCGATCAAATTAAAAAAAAAAAAAAAATTGAGAATTTAGCTGATAAACCAAAATATGTGACATGGTTGAAAGTTTTCCTATATGACTGTTTACTTTGCATCTTTTAATGCAGTATGAGACAAGAGACATTAATGATGTTAGAAACTTGACGAATAGAGAGCAAAGGGCGAGCTACACCTCGACGGATGCAAACCTCAACAAAGAAGCAAAGAAAAATTTATTTTTGTCAGATATTAGGAGTCTTGGGAGTCAAAACACAACATCATCAACAGCATTGGAAAAATTTTACATCCGAAAATTGAAATAAGAGAGGTTGATAGAGTAGGTTACAATAAAAAATTAAGAATTGAAGGTTTTGCAATTTTATGAAATTGAAAGTTATCTATATGAAGTTGAAGAACTATCAAATTTTTATAATTATTTAATAATTTATCTATCAAATTCTTCTCTTTCAACATTATGCAATATTTAGTCTTGAAAACAAACTTAAACATGATAGATGTGAGATTTTTAATGCTCTTATGGTCCAATCTGGGTTGAATTCAAAGTATGCTAGTTAAGCATAAGCTGAAGGGTTTTGTATTGTTACGCTAGTTAAGCATAAGGCTCTCTAGGTTAGATCTAGCAAATAAACCTTCAGCTTATGTTGATTGTGGCCTGGAATTGCTTTCTGTTTGGTCTTACGTTGACAATAGCATCATCGTCAGAAGAAATTTTTTGAAAATTGTAGGAAGACCTATATTGCTAATTGAAGTCAGAAGTGCTTCTGTCGATTTGTTTGCCAAGCACTTTCAGCAAGTAGAAATGGGTTTAGAGAACCTGGTGGAATCAGCAAATATTCTAATAAAAAATGCCTATTACATTTAGTTTTCATTGTTGAAGACAAAAACAAGGAAGTTGCTAACTATTTGACAATTGACATCATTTCTGGCAGATGAATGCCCAGCCGTATATACAGTCAACCTGAAAATTTAATAGCAATATTAGGCCAAGGTTCTATAATAATAATTAATATTAATTCACACTTTCATTCTTTAAAAAAAAAAAAAATCTCAAGTGGCTCAACCCTTATTTTTCGGAATGATCCAATGGGAAACAGGAGAATGGTCGTTTGCATCAGCAAGTAAATGATCCATGAATTATGTAGAGCAAACATGATTGTAATATATCCAGTTAACTCATTGGACTTGAATTATAGCTGCATCATTGGACTTGAATTTATAGCTATAATTATAAATTATAGCTGCACTCTGCATTTTGAATTGTCCCAGCTAACTCATTGGACTTGAATTTTGAACACAATATATCCAAGCTTCAGGTTGCACAAATGCTCAAATACCACATTGTGAAATCAATTGTTTGATAATTTTAAAAGCAAAGGGAGTATTAGTTCCAATCACAAATGTTCTCTCCTAGTTAAACAACTTGACATACAGTGAGTATGTTGTGAAGAAACATAACAGCAAGTACTGCTGGCCATTTTCTGTCAGCCCACTGCCTGCAAGTATACCCATTTGATATCTAATGCACATCCTCCAAAATCAACTTAATATTCGTTAACTATAGCAGGAATGATGAATGAAGAACAATTCCAACAAGCCTCTATCAAAAAAGTTCAGAATAATAGTAGTATCTGTTGGAGCAACTTTTACGCCTTTAAGCACGCATTTATCAATATTGAATATATATAAAGTTCAAGAAGATGCAAATGTTTGAGCCAATAGCATTTGATACCAAAAGGACCAATAAAGGAGGAGGAAAAAACCATAAGGTTAGGTTGCAAAATAAGTCCTGAAAATGCTTGGAAGGGGATGCCTACCAGTTTTCCATCACTTCTGTAGACTTCCATCCCATGAAGGCCTGCATCTTTCAACCTTCTGGTCACTGCAGCAGGATCCTTCAATGCCCATGGATGAGCTAGAACTGCAAGACCCCCTGTTTCATATATAAGCTGCATCGCATCCTCTGCAAGAGGCTCACTTCCCCTGATGCAGAACAGATGAATGTTTTGGAATCATCAATTGTCTAAATAACAATAACCTACAATCAGCTAGTAACAATAAACATTGGAGTAAAACTTAATCCTAGCATTAAACTGGAGCAAAATTCACTTGCTAAGCATTCAAAAATAAGAGTTTTAAAAAGGCATCAGAGGACATGTGTTCATACGTTTCACCAAATTAGGCAACAGAATGTTATCAAATCTCCCAATGAATAGCCACAAACTCCAACACAGTAATAAAATGATCAAGGCACTCTACTAAATTCTGGCTATTAAATAAATGAAGAGGCAACAATTGATCACATGAATCAACAACAAAATTTTGTTTACCTGCACCTAGATAGCATTTCATCACAAGTTTTCTTGCTGCTTTTGAGATGCATGGGCTGGAATTGCTTCAGATGTGTTATCCTCCACTTCCCATGTGTCCATCAGTTCAAAAACTGAATCAAAATAGCAGCAATTAAGGGCATAAATAATGGCCATCCACACTGCCCGTACATTTTTTCTGTTCATCATTTTCTCAAAACCTCTTACACATTTGCCATCATAATCAACCATTAAACACAGACATTAAACATGCATCATAAGCCAGTTCAAGAACATAAAATTTATAATCACATTTTAACATTATAGAAAGGGACAAACCTCAATTGTTCCAGAATCATGTCTCAACATAAAAAAAAAAAAAAAAAAAAAAAGAGCAAGCTTTGCAAATGCTCTACGAGCAACAATTCTACCTGCTTCACTCTCATCTTTGGATTGTTCTCCATCAGTCAGGTGTCTATATATATATATATATCTTCTAACTCATTAGCAGTACGGGTCCTATACAACCCACACGCATAAGACTCAACTCTTCTGCTCCTCAGTTCTTGTACCTATTACAAAACAATCAAAACAAACATTACAAAAAAGATGCTCTTAAACCCAATATTCAAATAAAGAATTAATGACGAATTCCACTTTTTTTAATGGAAAAAATTATGACCTTGGGCACAAAACTTCTCCGTCTCGGCAATTTTGGCGGTGGCAGGGGAGGTGTTAGAGCGACGGAGGAGCAGTCAAGTGCGTTTGGTTATGGTGTATTGAAGAAATACCCAAATGGAATAATAGAAGAAGAAGAGGAGAAACTCCATACTTTTAGTGCCTCTTCTTTCTTCGTCTTGACGAGTGTCACATTTTCCTTCATTTGCTCATACATTTAATATAGTCTATGTTAAGAAATACCTATTTAGCTCTGCCCTACTTATTTTAATCACCAGGGACCGACCGTCATCGTCCTTTTGAGATCAAAATGACAAAGTAATTGTATGATCCAGACAAATGCATAAATAAAAAAACAAAGGGATACATTGTATCCGCCGTTCAAACTGTTCTTAAATTATCTCCTCTGCTCCTATCTAAACTTTCTCACTTTTTCCAAACCAACACCTCTATCCAAACAAATGCATATGTCTCTCATTCTTTATATCTCAAAAGCCAGGAAATTGTAACGGCAATCACTACCCAATTAATTCTTCTTCACTACACACACAAGTTGAAATGTCTCTCTTTATTGCCACAAAAACAGAGATCCCTGCAGTTTCCTTTTTATTACCGTATGCAGAATACATGGCCATTAAAATGAAAAATCCTATACACAGTTAAAAGAGAAGAAAAACATGAGAGTAAAAACTGAACAGTAAATACAAAGCCGCTCGCATTATACACTAAACACATAACAGAAATAATACAAATTAGGAACTAGCACCTATCAGGTGAAATACCAACTGTCTCTGCCGACAAATCAAAAGACATTTCTGCTCTTTGGAAATGCCAATTTCCAAGAATCGTCATGCTTGATTCGGTTTTAAAGAAGGCCAAACAATGGAATCCTAGGCCAACTGGTATCATTAACTGATCAGCCTCCAAAAAATAGATAAAGTTATCTTCTAAATCAAATAAGGGGTCAGTAAAATGAAAAGCGACTCTGGGAGGTTTGTCCAAAAAGGAGTTTATGCAGACGTCAAAATTACCATGAACAGTGGGAAGGTTAAATTTGCTTCTGAACGCATCACGAACCTCAGTATAGGCTTTTTCCGGCAAGCGAGTTATTGATGTACCGGAATCAATAACCACTCCTCCATTACCATTTGCATCAAGTTTCCATACGTCGGATGGTATTGGAATCATCTCTCCATCAATTGAAATTCCATCAAATGCAACATAAAAATATGGTTTCCTGCTGTTTGACAGTAGTGTTACGGTTACTGTCTCAAATGTAGTGGGAGGGATATAGCCAATGTTAAGGAAAGCACCAAAAACCTGACTCTGATTGTGCATAGGATGACAAAAGCTAAAGTTTTTGGCGTTAAGCTGATTAAACAATGATAGTGGAGTTCTGTCAAGTCCAACTAAACCCCTAGCTTTGATTTTAGCCGCTAGTCCACTAACTTGATTAGCACAACCGAAAACAATATCTTCATCCCGTCGCCACCTAGGATTACTTGCAATTTTGTCTGTAGCAATCATACCTTTAGACCTGGATCCATCACCATAACCGATCGTGAAATTGCAAGTACCAATGGCATTATACAAGGGACATGCTTCTAACACACCAAAAGATTGAGTATAACATGTGGGAGTATTGCAATCCACTTCAGTGAAGCTCTGTGATTTACTAGGATCAAACATAGGGGGAAGCAACCGCTCAGGAGAGTCTGAACAAGACAAGCAGGGCACGCACTCAGTCCAAAGCAAGCCAGAGCCGGTGTCAATGGCAAGCTGCAATGTTTGAGGAGGCGAACCCAAAGCAATCAATGCAATATATAAATAATCATCTTTTGAACCAGATATTCGAGTTTGATATGAGCTTCCACCTTCAAGAAGCACAGAAATTCTACGCTGGTCGCGAGCTAAAACTGACATAGCATACGAGTGTTCATCCAATTTAGTAACGGAATCCACATTGTAGAGGGGGAAGCTATAAGGAGATGAAGATGGAGGTGGAGGGAAGTAGATTAAAGTATTGTCTACGAGAAAAGTAGAAGGGGTGGCAGCCACAGTGGTTAATATCACCACATTAACAAAAGCGATTAAAAGAAGTTTTGTCATTTTAAATGCCGGAAGAAAGAGCAAAATAGAAGAATTGCGTTGGAAATTCTTGATAGTTGGTTGATAGAAGAATTGTCAGGGCTTGTATTTATATATAATGCTTTGTGTGTATATATATAATATAAAATGTGATGTTAAAGAATGTGAAGTTCGCCGACGGAGGAGCCGAAGGGAATGCTCTTGCGGAGGGCGTCCTGGTAGTCGTAGCTACTGTCATCGCAAGAGCATGGACGGAAAAATAGGATAGAAATAAAAGCGGCGACGCGAGATGCGGAAGTGTGGGATTTTGGCGCCGGTTTTACAGTGGTGTGTACTGTGTTTTGCAGGTGGGTGGTGATGGAGCAGAAGAAGGAGGGAGGGTCTAGTGGGCTGTGCTGGGATACAACGCCTTTTATGAAATGAGCTTTTTGTTGAGTTCTTTCTGATCATGATTGCTGTGTGTTGGATTTGATTCAACCATCAACAGAATCTTATGCTAGCTCCTCTTTTCTTTCATCTAGCCCAACCAAGCTTAATTAGCAGAATTTTATTGCAAAATGGACTCATTATTAGTTGGTTATTGTGCAAAAAGTTATTGTCCTAAACTGTACTTCCTATGTTCCTAGATAATTGACACAATTACTTAGGAATTGGTGACAAGAAATAAAGAATTTGGAGTCGCTCTGTCAAACTCAAAACTATTAGCTTTCTCGTACCCTGCATTGACATGACAACAATTAAAATGAGATTATTTTTTTATGTCATAGAAAAGGGTTTTCCTCTCTGCAATGCCGCCGCCGGACATTCGAAGCCTGGAAAAAGAACCACCACCGGTGGTGGATAATGACAGATCAAAAAAGAAAGCTAGAACAAGCGAACTACGGGAAGAAGGGAATGAAAGGGGGC
>CATIWK010134601.1:0-16684 GCA_949634005.1 Mallotus japonicus | reverse complement strand
GTTTAACTTAAGGTTGTTTGATTATTTTCTCAGTTCCCAAGCAAGACTAATGATTTGGCTATTGGTAGCTCTTGTGCCTTTCTCCTTTTCGTTTTTTCATTAATATATATAATAAATATATATAGACCTCAGTCTGCAATTGACATCGGACCTTAAAGAAAAGTTGACAATACCTTTCATTTTTCAACAACTACAACGAATGAGAGAAATGTCATATATATAAAACTTGAATTAAGTTTCTTTTTACATATATATATACACATACATAACAACATGCAGACAATCATTCCCTTTAAATCGATAATGGTAAGAATCGAATCCTACACCTTATAATACTCTTAGAAAAGAGTTACCAACTGACTACTCTTTCAATAATAAATATATATATATATACACCAATCATAAATGAAGTATGGAAGAGAGAACTCAATATAAAATTTTATAAAATTTCTACAAAAATTTTAATTATTAGATCAAAGTAGGGGCAGATTTATTTTTTTTATTTTTTTATTGTATGAAATGATATTTAAGGGTCCAATAATTAGTGAAGTTGGGGAAGGGAATCCAATAAACATTATACCATGTGATGGCATTATTATTATTATGAAAATGATAACTATAGGGTTTACGAAATTAACTTACAAATTTGAGACCCCACTTGACCAATAACATCACCTTTTTTTTATTTCTTCATACTCTGCCATAATCAACAAGTAAACACGATCATCATTGGGTCAGTAATCACTACTATACTACTAATAATCATATTCTTATCAAATTCTTAAGAAATTATAATTTATAAGATATTAGAATTTTCTTCTTTAAGTAATTGATCTTTATATTTTGGCCTAATAAATTTGATGGAGATTGTATATCTGTTCCAAGTATCTTGAAATTTAAGCGCCAAAAAAACTATAAATATAATAGTATTTATCTTAATTTTTTTTTATTTCACTGGTTATAATTAAACAAGTAATAATCGAACGGTTTTAATTTTATGTGTATCTATACACACGTTTGTACTAAAAAAAGACTCAAAATATTAACATTAATATATTAACGCTGGCAATTTCAACTACATTTCATTTTGGCGATATCTACTTTTATCGAAAATATTTTTCATTTATATAAAATATAAATTTAAAATTTGTCAGTAAAATATATTCATGACCCTATGTACTTATCATTTTTTGTCAGTTTGATACCTTAAATAGTTTTACCATTTTAACACTTGAACTTGTCAAAAATATAATTTTGAAACTCATATCAGCACATGTGGCATGGAATAGCAAATCAGCATGTACCACATCTCAAGGGTTTGACAGATTAAAAATTACAAGTAGAGGTTTCAATTAACTAACAAAATTTGACAAGTACAGGGGTGGTAGATGCATTATATCATCAGATTAGTGCATACTAGTGCATTTTATACAAGTTTAAGTGTTGAAATGACAAAACTGTAAGTTGAGATGTCAAACTAACAACTTATGCCTAGTACAAGGAGACGCAAATATATTAAATCTTTATTTAATTGAACAATAAAAGAAAGGAAGGAAGAAAGAAAACATATGTCCTCCACAAGTAATTCAAATGACAAAAGATATAGATATCCTATTGGAGTAGGGTTCGAACCTCACGTCCTCTTTTTTTCTTTTTATGGTGTTGGAAATTAATTTTCTCTATTATAATTATTAAAAAAAAAAAGAAAGAACGAAAATAGATGCTTCTTTCTACCTTAAATTAAATTAGGGTTTCCAAGTGACTTCCAGTGGAGTCTACATCCAAAAGATTCTTTCTTTCTTTCTTTCTTTCTTTTTTTTTAAAAAAAAATTTCTTTCCATTGTACTCACCTAACAAAGAACCCGCTCCTCTTCTACAATGATAGGGACAAGCAATAACAATAACAAAAAAGACTAAATTCATGTCACGTATAATGGACACAACCAATAAAAGTCAACAATCTCACACTCATTGCTTAATTTCAATTCATGTTCTTAATCAATTCCAATAACTTCCCTAAAAGTCGTCTATCTTAAGCAACTACCCATCTAATTAAATAACCAACCATATATACATTTAAGATTTTATCATTATCTCTCGAAGATGATTATAAATACCAATTCCTATTTCAATATAATGGTTATTTTACCTTTTCAAATTATCCCATCAAAATAAAATAATATTCTTATAGAAAGATTGGAAGTCGTTATCAAATATTTTAATTAATTACATTAAAATATTTTTTAAATAAGTGATATACGCATGACGTATAAGTTGATTTTTTTCATTACTTTCGAATGATATTTTTATTTTTTTATTATATCTGATATTCAGTAACTATAAAAACTCCAACTAATTTGAATTAAAAAAATATATATAATTTAGGTATCAGTGGACTGTATAACAATGGGAATAACAACAGTTTCCTTTGTATTTTAAAATGTCTTCAGAGATGAGTTAGCACTTTACTCCTCCCTTACTGGCAATAAATATTGATTTTTAATTGGTTTTTTAAATATAATACATATGTACATATTTTTTTAATTATCATAAAAATTGAATAAAGTAAGTGAAAAAAAAAATCATATCACATCATAACCTTAAAAATGACAGAGTTTGGTGTTATAAACTACTATATATGAAGAAATTTGCATAGGTGTAATTCTTATTACAATTAGATAAGAAAGTGTTTTAATTAAAGAAGAAAGGCTAAACCCTTTATGTAAGCAAAATGTATTGAGCCTATAACAAAAGACATACACAAAAAGAAGCAAAAGCAATTTATATGTATATAGCTAGCTTGCTTTAATTAATGAAGAATTATTATGATTACTTTGGCTTTTGTTGTACGTCTTGATCTAATCAAGCTTATGCAATAATTAGAAGGATGCATGTCAATGGAATTAATGGGAATTTTTCATTTTCCTTCAAGAATTTATATTGAATAGAACCTGGAAATGACTCCACTTCCATTGCAAGTGATCATGCATAATATATAACATCTGCTATCAAATTGAAAACCAACATTTTTGGTGGCAATCTTTTCATGCAAATACAAATTCTTCATCTCCATAATTATTATTTTTTTTTCTTTTAATACTCTCTTTGATGTGAAAAGTAAGACTGTTCTTTACCAAAAGTAAATAGAGGATAAGAGAAGGAAGGCTGTTTAATTTGTTACTGAACAACTAACATGCTAAGGTGGGTAGATGTCACACAAGGGCAGATAAAATGCACCTATAGGATGCCCATAAAAAAAAAAACACTTACAGGGACAAAAAAAAAAAAGTCAAAAGATTATGTCTTAATAATAATAATTAATAAAAAAATACGTTATTTAATGTAATTGGGTCATTAAGTAAAAGAAGTAACCTATTAGAACTAAGGTATGTTGGGCAATTAGCCCTTGGTAGCTACTAGCTAGCTAGTTTGAGTTCTGTGAGAGTCTCTCTTTGTGGGCTGGCTATGACATAATATGTAGAGCATTAGCATGTTGAAATTTCATGTTAATAGCTAATAGTTTGCCACAAATCACGGCTGGGTGCATAGCTATATCTAGTCTAGGCTTATAGAAACTTTAGAGAAAATTAATTAAGCAACAAATTTTCCTTTTTTTTTTTTAAATGGTAATGTCATATGACCTAAGTAGCAATGGACTGCACAAAAGGACACTTCTCATCTTTTAAATCAACGACAACAGGATTTAAACTATATACCTCAAAATACTCTTAAAGAAGAATTATCACTTACCTACTCTCTTACTGACCTAATTTCTCATTTTTTTAGGATTAGTACTCCCTCACCGGCCTAATTTCCCTTTTTTTTAGGATTACATTAAGCCTTTACTTTTATAGTTCACACAAGATTAAATGTTTCAACAATTAATTACCCTTTTTTGGTTAGATACCAATAAATTTTTGTTAACAATCAGTATAAATGGTTAATTCTCAACACCATAAGGGGGAGAGAGGGGGTGAGGGTTCGAACCCTACTCTCTTCAACATGATATCTGGTACATTTTGTCAATTGAAGTACTCATGGGATCAATCTAATAAATTTTAAATACCAATGATTCAAATTTTTTTTAAAAAAATCCCTCTTTTCCTTAAAAAAATTAACAAAAATCCCATTAAAATATATATAATATTGTATATTTCTATTTGATATTTAACTTGATGGTGATGGGAGTGGCAATTGAGTTTGGTTTTTGTCATGTACATATTTCTCTCTATGTGAATTTTAAATTAATTTTTTTTTAGGAAAATTGAGTCATATGAAATGATTGCTATTGATATTTTTTTAATTTCCTTGTTGAATATAATTAGTATTTAGGTTAGCATATGTATTGTTATTAATTCAGAAGGAGCCAGAAGTTCTTTTACTCACGCAAAAGGATGACTGGTTTTTCTTTTGGAACTCTTTAATTTCATATTGTTTCATACATGACTCTATATTGGAAGAAACCAAATATTTAGTCTTTGAACTTTTTAATTACAAAAGTGTTCTCTTGTATCTTTCTACTTGAGCCATTTTGAAAAAAATATATATATTTGTTGATTTTTTTATGATATCTCGTAGTTATATATATTAATTCTAACTATTTCAGAGTTTAAGTCGAATAAATTATAAAGGAGATAAAATTCGTTTAGCACATATTTTTTTCATATGTAAGATAAGACTCGAATTCAAAACTTTATTTAAACAGAATCCAAACTTTCCATGGATTGAACTTAAAATTGGTAATTTTTTTGTATTTTAATTGTCTAGACTATGCATAGACTATGTATATATATTTCAAAGTTTTTAGAAGTAGAACCTAGCTAATTGATTATAATCAATTAAAGATGAAAGCGCTTTGCATTTATTAGTTAGCGATTGAAGGAAAAAAATTGAATCAAGCAACGCAAAAATATTGCAGTCGGTACCAATTTGATAGAAGGCCAAACTAAGTGAAAAAGACCTTTGAAATGTTCTTAATTGAAACTTATGGAAACGACTACCATCATCATCTTCTAATTTCTATGGTACAAAGCCACGTACGATATAGTCGGCTTCAGTAGGCTACTTATAATTATGACAATCACCTAAAATTGTATGAATTTCCAACCATAGAAAAACAATACAAGTACAACAGAAATATAATATGCTACTTTGATTTTATTGAAAAGAGTTGCAACATTGCATGTAATATAGAAATGGAATTAGATTATTTTTAGAATATTAGTTATGGTATATATATAAAAGAATCTAAATTAAATACATTATTTAATTTTTATGATAATTATTAAATTTTATTAATTAAAATATTGATGAATAAATAAATATAAAAATTTAAATTCTGTTCATTTTTATACATCATTAAACAAGAATATAATACATGCACAATTATAAATTTAATATCCTCAACATAAAAAATGAGACAATTAGCAATGGCAATGAATTATATTTTTATATTTAATCAACCTCTTTCAATTCCAAGTTTCTAACAATATATATATATATATATATATATATGTTCTAAAATCAAATTAATTCTATGGCAAACTCTCGCATACCCGTTATTCGAATTTTGCTTATATAAATTATAATTTTTTATTTTGTTTTCTTAGAGTTTTGTATTATTTAGTATTAGTGAACATTTAAATTAAAATTACAAACCAATACATGAAATATATGATTATTGCAACTCAAATTCGAAATTGATACAAATAATAAAACTTACGTGCTAAATGAGTTTGCTAAAATATTAAAATAAATTTGTATCATTTAACATTTTTATAAAAAAAAATACACATTAAAATTAAAATTTATGTATATAATTAAAATTAAAAATACGAATTTTATATTTAAAAGTAATTAATTAATTTTTATTTTTATTTTATTAAAATTACTTTATTAATATATTTAAATTCTTTTAGAGTGTGTTTGGATGCAAGTGTTTTGATTTGAAATATTGAATTTCAAATATAAGGATTTAAAATAACATGTAGTTACATGTCATTTCAAATCTTTATTAAATAAGTTATTAAATTCCTTATGGATTTGTTTCAAATCCTCATGAATACAAATTCATGTAGTTTTCAAGCAAAAGATTTAATTGAAATCCAAATTCATGCTCAAATCTCTTACATCCAAACATAATATTATTTTATTTATATTTTTATGATTATTTTTAAGATTCGAATCATGTAATTCTTAGTAGGCAGATATCACAACCCGTTGGCTCTCCTAATTGGCTTGGCAAGTGTAAATGATCAAAGTTTAACAAAACAATAAGAGGGTGACGTGGTGCATGGATCAGCGTAAGAAAAAAAAAAAAAGAAAACGGCAGATCGTCTCCCACGTGCCAGACTTACATGTCGGCTACGGTCAAAAGCCGGTGCCAATAAAAGACACGTGTAAGCCTGATATTCCCATACCCCTCTTTATTATTAAAGTTTGAATCTTTGACCTAAAACCCTCTCTCTCTATTCTAAAAGATGGAGAGGGACCTCGTGACTGAGTATTACCGGTTACTCCTGGTCTTCGCTGACTTATCCCCCCTAACCCTCTTTTTCACTCTCCCTTTTTGCGCGTTTTTTACACGCTCTCAAAGCTTTTTTTTTTTTTTCCTTTCTTGTTGCTAAATTCTTTAATTACTATTTGATTTTGTATAGTCTTCTTGATGACATTGTCAAAATTGATAGTGTAATGCTAGATATAATTTGCAAGAAAAAAAAAAAGATTTCATGGGTGAGGTCATTTTATTCTCGAAGAATGAATGCTTGGTTGATAATGAATTATTTTAATTTTGATTATTTGAATCTCTATTTATTTCCGTACATACTTCTTTAAATTTGATAAAATCATTATTTAAATTACATAAACATTTCTACTATTTTAGTCTAAAATAGTTTTTTAAATTAATTTTTATAATTTGTGATGAATAGTAAATTTGCATATTTTACAATATAATTAAATAAACATTCAATCTCTTTTTTTTTTTCATTATAAACTAGAGGGAGAATAAGGAATGAAGAGCTAATGCCAAATTTTTTTGCAATATTCGTAAGATTTGATCGTTTGATCAAAACAATTCAGACGACACTGTAAATTGTGAAAAAGCATATTTATATTTTGTGTTTTCTAAATAACTATTTTGGATGTTAGCATGCACAACTAATTATTAATTATAGGAAGGAGGGAAGGAAATCGAGAAATAGTAGTAATGTTTTTAATAGTACAACATAGAGGAGGTAAAGGCCAATAGAGACTAGAAACAGTCACAATTGACTAGATATAGGGCGGTAAGGCATAAGGAAAAGGAAGATGAAGATGTTTCCACATGAGAAGGCACTTTTTGCTCTTCTAATTGGAAGTTGGTTTGTCAAACTTCTTTGTAAAGTAGGCATTAGCTTAGCTATATGCAGACTCTAATCCAAAAAGACTCTTTCTCTCTTTACCCTTTTCATCATCTTTATATATATGTGTAAAAACTCTAGCCAAGTTACTGATCTTATTGAGACAGATGAACTAAAAAAGTCTTAACACAAAACAAAGACCTCAAACCCAACTTCTCCTTTTCTCTTAATAACCTTCTTCTTAATCTGTTTCTTCTCCTAAATTTTGGTCCACATGTCTGATGATCACAGCAGAGACCTTTACTACCATGCTTCTAATTTCCATGAAGATCATCAATCCGCTCTTGTTTCATCAGCTTATGGGTCTTTTACACAAGGGTTAGATCCTTCTTCTTACATGAGCTTTACTGACTGTCTCCATGGATCCATGGACTATAATTCTCTTTCAAAGGCTTTTGGCATGTCACCTTCTTCCTCTGAAGTATTTTCATCCATAGAAGAAAATCAAACCAAGCCTGTGGAGATTGGAGATTTAGTTAGTGGTGCAGGTGGAAGCAGTGAAAACCCAGTTACTACAAATTCTTCAGTTTCTTTATCTTCAAGTGAAGCTGAAGAAGATTCAGGAAAGATCACAGCCAAGAAAGAAAGTAACCAAACAAAAGGGTCTGAAGATGGAGGAGAATGCTCCAAGAAAGAGTAAGTTTGACATATCTTAGATATAAATCAATTATTCCCATGGTTTAATTATTAGTTTTCTTTTGGCAATTCTTGAAGATTAATGGGTGCAACTTTTTATATATCTATGATATATATGATGATTAATTACAGAGGAAAGACAAAGAAGAAAGGAGAGAAAAGGCAAAGAGAGCCAAGATTTGCCTTCATGACAAAGAGTGAGGTTGATCATCTAGAAGATGGTTATAGATGGAGAAAATATGGACAGAAAGCTGTTAAGAATAGTCCTTATCCAAGGTATGAAATCAAAACCCTTTTCTCATTTCTTGCACCTAAAGCGTATAGTAGTAAAGCAAAATGTGAACTCTCTTTCAAGAACTTTACATTAATTGCAAACAATTAATAAATACCTTCTTCCTTTGACTGTAGTTTTAGCAAATATCTTTGATTGCCACAAGTCAACAGAAACAAACATATTAATCTTTTGGAATTTGCAAACAAGTCAGTTTAATCTTAATTATGACGTGTTTTTGCTTCTTGTTCTTTTCTTATCGCCTGCTCATGAACATATGGATCTTCCTTACAGGAGCTATTACAGGTGCACCACTCAGAAATGCACTGTCAAGAAAAGAGTGGAGAGATCATATCAAGATCCATCAATTGTGATTACAACATATGAAGGTCAACATAACCATCCAATCCCTGCAACTCTTAGAGGAAATGCAGCTGCTATGTTCTCACATTCTATGTTTACACCAGCTAATCCAATGGCAACTAGACCTGCCTTTCCACAGGATTTTTTGGTTCAAATGCCTCATTTAAGCAACCAAGTTGGTGCAGGCTCTATTTATCAACAGAACCAGCATCTTCATCAGTACAATCATCAGGTTCCTGATTATGGACTTTTGCAAGATATAGTTCCTTCAATGTTCTTTAAACAAGAGCCATGAGAAGCCTCTCTTTTTCCCTACTGTACATATATTACTCATATATAATATATGCTGATCACTTTTAGCTAATATCTAGGTTTTAAAATGTACTTCTCTTCTTGATCTTTAGTACCCACTTCATATCCTATTCCGAAGAGGGACATCTTTTGGTTCTCATATAGCCAGATTAGAGGTGATTTGCTATTGAGATGCTAGCTATACACGGTGAAGATTAATGTTTTTAGAGCCCAAGAAGATGAGGTCAACCAGGCACTGGTTTTTAAAAACCTAGCATGCATTATTTAGGAGGAGGATTGCATGTGCTTGTACTACAAATGCAATCCCATTGGATGTTTTATTTTTTTTCTTTTAGATATTGTATTGATGAGATGCAAGATCCTTTTGGGGATTTTTTTCTAATATATTTTTTGTTTATCATCATATGAAAGTATTTGTCTCTCTTATTGATTCTTATTCATTCATTCATTCATTAGATACAAAATCATTTCAGCAAAATTTTATCCAAAATCTTGTGGCTGAAACATAGTTCATAAATAGTTCTCTTTAAATTAATTTCAAAGTAATGTTATTTATCCATGAAACAAAATAGAATTTTAGATATCAAAAAAATCAATTAGTGTTTGATATTTTTTTGCCCTTATGATTATACCTGAATCAAACCGGATTAGTCAGAATTTAGTGTGTTTTAGTACCAATGATTTAGAGAAAAAATTGAAATAAAGATAAAATTTAGAACAAAACATTACAATTTTTTTTTGGAAAATTGAAGGCATTGATTATGTTATTAAGGATGAACTTTAGATTTAGGGTTTATGCTCTCTCTTCAATAATACAGAAGGAGAAGGCAGAAAATTTTGACTGCCTCTTCTAGTGGGACAGTTGAATATTTGCTTAGTCCTTGAGCTGAACAACATAAAAAGAAAAAAAGCCAAAAGTTCATCTAAAAAGTCCCAGAATATAATCTTCGACTAGTGCCTCTGCAATGTATTATTTTGACTGGAAAATTTTTTCTTCTTAGGAAAAAAAATAAATAAATGGCTAGAATCCATTGTCGACGTATATACTGACAAGAATAGGGTTTTTGGTTCTTTCTTGGTCCCAACACTCAAATCATGATAAGCAAGTTCTTGACCAACAAAAAATCGCATCATGGGTAGATGCCTAAACCACCCTTCAATTAGAACTTTTTGTAGAATTTGGGTTTAATTATACATAAATTTCTTAATTTTCATGTTGTAAATCACATGCATGGTTCCTTAGATTTAAAGCAAGCATAAAGTATAATTTTCACATGCATATGTTTATTTCAGAATTAATGGATTAGTCTGTAATTCCAATTCCTATTATTAAAGTAAGTATCAAGTAATTTCATGGTCCATGAACAGTCAAGATGATGAGTTAATGTTTTTTCCGTGTTGATCATGGAATTAAGGTAATATTTGTTTATTATAGCATGCATATATGAAGCCAATAGGTGTGCATGTGTTAGCATTTTATATGTATATATCATATCTAAGCAGTCTGACCATTGCCCTCTTAAGAACCTAATGTTTTATTTAAAATTCTGTTTTTCAATGTTGCCAAAAAATATTTTTTTTTTTTTCTGTTTGGTATATGGGTTGTGTGTGTATATATATTTGTGTTTACAAGTGGGAAACATCGAGTTTAGTATAGTCTGCTAATTAATTAATTTTCTCATAAAAAATTGAAATAAAATATATCTTATGTCAGTGTCAAATTACCTAACAATCTATAAATAATAGGAAAAGAAGAGGCTACATATTTGCCCAAAGCATCACGTAATTGCCAAACAAATATTGCATTTTCACTCAATTTGCCAAATTCTTTGAAAAGCATATTGGTTAGCTAGCTATTTACATTGCTATGACTTTGACAATTAATAGTACTATTAATTCTTTAGGAAATAACATAATTAATGATTTTTTTCTATATATTTTTCTTAATTTCAATGAATTTTTTTTTTGTTTAATAGAGTAGTTTGGTGTATATTATTCTATTTTTTTGATAAAAGTACTTAATTTTTTTTATTTTTAATCTACTGATTTTTTAGATGAAAAATACGTTCATACTTGATATGTTTTTAATTTCAGGTGCAATATAAATATAAATAGTATAATGGCCGGTATTTATAGTGCAAGATGCTAAAGAAAAATTAAATTAAACTTTAATAATGATATGTTCTACCATATGTGAAGTTTTACCTATTGTCATTAATATTAATTGGGAAAGAATTAAAGATTTCATTTAACACTCTTAATAAATATGAAAAAACAGAGAAAAATCTGTGTTGCTTTCCCATTAGATTTTTATCTCGATATAGAAACTCCAAAGCCATTTTTTTTTAAAGAATATTTCAGTCAAAGAAGGAAATTGCAAGAGTTCACATTTCATTGTCAAGGGTAGGGCTCCTTACACCCATTGCTTGTAAATTAAGTGTATAGCTATAGGGATACTAATAATACATTAGCTGACCCAAATAGCTAGCTAACTTCAATGTTGGGCTACATGCACATATACTAATTTAGTAATCGTAAGGCATCATATTCGAGTTTGAATCCACTTTTGATGCCTTCTTCTTTTCTTTAATTTGGCAAGTGTGCATTAATCCTTGAGTTAGCTAGAATTGTAGAACGTCAAAAATTAATGGAAAACATGGTCTTCTAAGCAATTTCTTGTCACTTCATAGAACATTATTTTGATGATAAGAAAATTATATACAAACCTACCTTACGTTTGGATCTATATGCATGTACCATCTAACCTTTTTCTTATTAATTATCATTATTATTTCTCAGGTACCCGATAATCACAAGAGTTCCGACTAATTCAGAGTTTGAGCTGAATGGACCCACAAGAAATAAAATTCTTTCAGCATCTATATATTTTCTTCATACATAATATTCAAACCTAAAATCTTTTTTCTCCTAACACATCTTTTTCTTTTATTTTTTAATCTAGTCAAATAATGTGAGTCAATCCGCATATTATGAATATAATTGTAATCACAAATTTCATTCACTTTAGGATTAGAAAATGAAGGGAAACATGGGTAGAAGCTATAACATGTGTGATGATAAATACAATGCATAGGGTTTAGTAGTACAATAGCATTATCAATCCAATGTGGATTAGAAGTCGTGAATCATGATTAAAAAGAGTACTGTTGGGTTGCGGAATCGAATAGGAAGAATATAGCATGTATCTCGTGTGCATTTGGCTGGACTAAATTAATTAAATTTTGCTTTCCATTATAAATGAAAATAAATAAAAAAGCTTATATATATATGCTAACATGCATATACATCAATATATGTAGGTCAAAAGGACTACCACATGAGCCAGTTGTTAATGAAATCTTGAACAATTCAGCAATTTTCACGACAGGGAAGAGTGTGAAAACGAAAGAATTGCAGTTGGTTGTTTGTAATGGAAAAGTCCATTGTATTTTTTGTCCATAATAATGGAAAGAAAAGGAATATTTCTGACCGTAGAAATTAAAATGTGATTAGAATTGAATTAGAGATGGCTTTCGCCTTTCAATTCCACAGAGCATTCAGATCTCTTTTCCCATTATTTATCATTAGAGTGAACTCTACTGTGTAACCTAATTTAAATATTAGTTTTGACCCATTATACCTTGAGATTAACATACCAAACTAATAATTTTATAAATTTTTTATTAAAATAGTACACCATGCCTTGCAAAGATTCTCTAGGACTGATCTAGTATATAAAGTAATAATTTTTCAAATTGCAATATTAAGTAATATGTAATGATTATATATGGAAAATATAAGTAAAGTTTTTTTTATTTTTTAATTAAAATTGACATATTGCATTATATTTTTTATTTAAATAGAAATTTTTTAGAATTAAATATTTATAAAAAAGGAAATAATATAATATATTAAACAATGTATAAGTTATTTAAAAATAATAATTATATATATATATATAATAATTTATGAATTCATTAATTAATGAATATCTATTTTAATTAATATTTTTTGTAAACTCTAAAATTATTAATTTATAGAGCTTTTAATAATTTTCTTTGAGTACTAACACTGAGATTGTCAAACTTTTTTCAACTAGTAGAGATAGTTAATTTCCAATACCAAAAGAAGAGAGAAGAGATGGAATTCGAACTCTACTCTTTTTAATAAGATGTCCACAACTTTTATTAATTGTGGTACTAGTGGGTAAGAGTGGGGACAGGATTGTGAAACTTTGTGGCTATTTGAGCAAGGAAGAATGATAGGCAAGAGTTAAGTAGTATGTCATTGTCTTAAACTTGAATTGGACATATATATATATATATATTCTTTCCTCAAAAAAAAAAAATAAATAAATAAATAAAGAAAATTCCATGTCTCGGTTCTGAACAAAAGGCCAGCCCGTTGACATTAGTTAGGCCCAGTTTGAACCAAATATACTATACAGAAGAAAAGGTTGGGTTCGGCTCTGCGCTCTGACCATTGTACTCGTATTTGTGTTGAAGAATGAAGACCTATACCTAAAGGACTGCACCAAGACAAGAGGGAGGCTGTGAAATTCTCAGTATTCAAAACGAAATGGATGAAGTTTACCCAACTGAGGTAGCAAAAGGAGTTGCTGCTATACTTGGAAGGGCAGAAGAAGCTGCTGTCTACTATAGTCACAGAAAATCAGGAAGCAGTGAGCGTTTACTATAAGTACCCAGCGGCTTCGATACTGAAAGAAGCTGAGCTGATGAGAACATGTGAGAAACAATTGAAGAGGTTATGAGTGAAGGTGAATGATGTATTGAAGAAAAGAGCTGAAATGAGAGCAGGAAGGATATCAACTACCTTAATGCTCAAGTCACGCAGTAAATAGCTAAGCTAGGAAACTCTCGTACAGTTTGTCCAAAATATGCCAAAATATATAGTGGGTCTTTACTGGTTTAGCTTATATTAATATTATTTTGTTGGAATATAATTAATTTTTATTTAATTACAGTATACATATTAATATATAAGAATTAATCTATGGTTGCTGAAAATTAAGCAGTTTAGTGATATAACTCACTTCAATAAATATATGGATCAACAGTTCAATCCTTACATATATGTATACTATAGTAAATACAATTTGAAAAATGTCGCCAGGATGCATATGATCATTCTTCTATTGAAATGCATGCAAAAGAAAATTTATCAAATGAAAATTTCATTATACAAAAGAAAAAAAAATTCCTAACTTTGACAATTACTCCCTCCATTCCTTTTTAATTGTCGTTTTAGGTTGGATTTTTTGTTTTAATTTATTTGACGTTTTCAATTACCAATGTATTTTAACTACCTTTTTTCCTATCATACCCTTATTTATACATACACTACTTTTGGGAATATACAAAACTAATAATTGGTTGAGGGAATTATTATAAGGGTAATATATACTCCCTCCGTCCCATAATATTTGGCAAAGTTGCTTCTACACACAGATTAAAAAAATTAGTTAATTATAGTTATTTTGTGTAGTTTTACCATTTTGTTACTAAAATACCCCTATTATTACTTTTTATTTTATCAAGTATGAAACATTTTACAAGATAATACTTATTTAATGTTGTTGATAAGATTACAACTCATACTGAATTAAACATCTTATTAATTTGAAAAAAAACCACTAATATTTAATAAAAAAAATTTGCATTAGTAGTATTTAGAAATTAAATGTCACTATTACAACAAAAAAATTTTGCACTAGTATTTGACAAAGAAATGATAATATTTTAAGAAAACATAAAAAAATCCCACCAAAATAGGAAAATTAGGCCTAATCTTAGCCCCAAATATTAAGAGTAGATGGGTAGTTATATAAAAATAGTGATAATAAAAATAATATATTCAAGTAAAATGGCATTGGAACTTCAACATATTTATTAAATATATTCAAAGTCAAAAATTAGTGGTATTATTAATGTAATTAATAAAGGTTTGTTTAATCAACTTCCATCCTAAAATAGAAAGTGAACAAAATTTTGGAACATCCCTAAAAGGAAATTTTGCCAAATATTATGGGAAGGAGGGAGTACAATATAGTATTTTACACAAATATTAATTACATTTCTTAATCTATGTACATAATCCTTAAATGACAATTACTCCCTTCGTTCCATTTTAACTGTCATGTTTTGAAAAAAATAAAATTCCATTTATTTGTTATTTTTGTATATCCAAGAAAATATTTTTTTTTTCTTATTTTATCCTTAGTAATATTTATTACACTTGTTTAATTCTTTAATATTTTCAAAGTATTTTTAGTCTACCAAAAATAAGTCTTTTAGAAAGTAGGAGTATTTTTTTTTCAATATTTATTAATGACAAATTTGTAGTTCTAATATTGATTATAAATTTAGTTTTACTCATCAAATTTTTAACATATATTCAAGAAATAAAATGTGAAATAAATTTGGAGTTTACCAATATAGGGGTAATTTAGTTTTATTTACTTATATTTATGTCCAAATAACACTTCATTAATCTAAGTGAAACTCTAAAATATGATAGTTAAAATGGAACAGATGGATATAAAAAGGAACAGAGGGAGTATTAGTTTTAACTATGAATAATTATTGTAGATGGGATGATACAAGCATTGCTAAGTAGCTCAATTTGCTCAACTTCTGAAAGTGATTAATGATTGGCACGCTTAATTAGCTCAACTTATAAAAGTGCATAATGATTGGCATTCTCTATTTTTTTTGGTCATAGATTGGCATTCTCTATTAGCTAATAGAATTATCAAATTTAATAGTTATTTAAATTAACATATGCATCTATAGTCATATGATTGAATTTATTAAAATAAAAATATTTTTTATTATTAAAAAAATTATATAACATAAAAATTGATAAAGTGTACAACATAAGACATTTTTTTTAAAATTATATGAAAATAAATTTTATAAATTAATAACCACAAGATATAAAGATACATAAAAATTGATAGTACCAATTAGGGGGCGTTTGGTTCGTACTCCGGAATCGGAATCGAAATGGGAATGAGAATGGAAAGGAATGGAAAAAAGAATGAAAATTTAAAGAAAGTGTTTGGTCTCATTAGGAAATGATAATGAGAATCAAATATCATTTAACAACTAAAATTTATTTTATGAAAAAATATTTTTATAATTATTTTTATATATTAAAAATTAATATTATAATTATGTATTGTAAAATATTTATTTATAAAAATATTATTATAATTTTTTTTAAAATTATAAAAATTATTTACCTTTAATAAATATTTTTATTCAAACATTTAATACATATTTTTATTAATTTATATTTTTATTTATAAATTTTATAAAATAAATGTTAATATTTAAACATTTGACCAATTTATAATCGATTTGACTTGATTTCTAAGGGAATTAAAAGTCATTTTCTAAGAATAAGAGGGGAATGATGATTTCCATTGATGGGTGAATCATATTTCCATTCCTATGTTAGTTTTACTCAACTAAACACTAGAAATCGAAATCGTCCATTCCGATTCCGATTCTGATTCTTACTGTGATATCCCACATCGGTTGGGAAGGAGAACGAAGCACTCCTTATAAGGGGTGTGGATACCTTCTCCCTTAAGACGCGTTTTAAAGCCGTGAGCCCGTTGTTGGAGGGATGACCTCCGGGTAAAGCGGACAATATCTTAAGCGGGTGTGCTGGGGCT
>CATIWK010134600.1:0-10773 GCA_949634005.1 Mallotus japonicus | reverse complement strand
ATAAAATTATAATTTTAATTGATATTTTATAAATTTTAAAATAAAAATTTTTATTTTTATATTTCGATGAATTATTATAATTTATAATTTATATTTGTAAGTCTATTTAAATTTGATTAATCTCACGAGTAATATTAAAAAGTGAGATAAAAATTAAAAACACAAAATTTCACTTAAAAACTATATAGTTCAATATTTGACTACCAAAAACCAAAAACCTAAACAAACAAAAATAAAATAAAAATCCAGAAAATTTCACTCATGGTATCCAACTTTTAGCGAAGATCTCATTACGGTATCTCATGTTTAATGAAAGTCTCATTATAGTGATGTGTCAGGCCATGTCAGCACCACGTGGTTTCACATCACCAAAATGTGACACATGGCGCCACCTCAATGACACATGGTGCCACGTCAGCGCCTCATCATCAGCTCCGGCCGGAAATTGGCTCTAGGTACTTTATTGATAATAAAATGAAAGGTTATACGATTTACTGCTACGTTTTGAAATGTAGGTACCATAGTGAAACAATGGCTAAAATTTGGGTATCATGGGTGAAAATTACCCAAAAAAAATTTAGTTAGATTTTATCCATTTAATAGTGATCTATGTATAATAGTTGACCTAATTAACATGTAGATTTATTAAACAAAACACAAATCTTGGAATTTAATTCAACCATAGTGCATTAATTATATAAGTTTAAAATTTCATGACAAAAAATTCCTTCACAACTTATAATTAAAGCCCTTAAATCCTAAGCATGAAGACTTAGCTACACATAATTCTAACAACTAAAATAACAAAAAAAAATTCATAATGAAAATTTCAATCAATCAATGTTGATAAATGTCAAAACCCAAGGTCCATTTCTTTATTTCCTCTAGCAAAATAATAACTTCTCTTAAATATCCAAGCTGTGAGTCAAGAAAGTGGTTAGCGGGTGGCTAGAGTTTTCTCTTCCCTTTAATCTCTAATTTATAAAATTAGTATGCAAGTTTAATTAAAAAATCTTATTGACTAGTTAGAGATTCAAGGGTAAATCAAAACAAGAACAAAATCCTTCTTTTAAGACCAATCAATTTATAATGGAAAACAGCCCATATCAACAATCTAGGAATTAGTGATAAAAAAAAAAAAAAAAACAATCTAGGAATTGAGCTTGATTACTACCCAAATCAAGGAACCATGTTAGCCGACTCAAGATTGGTTTTTTTTTTTTTTTTTTTTTTAAATGATTGGTGCCACCGCCAATGCAAAGTGCTCAGGGAGCTTGGGCCTATAAATAGGCACGAGAGGCATCAACATTAGTGCGTGAACAAGTAATGAGTAGAGTGATGGGCATAAGGAGACAGTGAGTTGGTGAGTTAGGGTTGAGAGAGTATTCTTTGTAAGCGAAAAAAATTTTATAGAGTGTGTTTTCTACGAGATAGTGTTATATTATTCTCTCCTTGGATGATACAGAAAAAGACTATAACTCCTATTATTTTTTATAATAAATTTTTTTTATTTTTATCCGTAATTTTTTTCTTGATTTGTTTGAAATTTTTCACATTAAAATGTGTGTTCTATATTTTCTCTTATTTTATTATTTTAATTAGTTTAGTTGCAATTTGCTCTATTTCGTTCATTATCCGATCCTGCATATAATGTGCCTCAATTTTCACAACCAAAAATAAATAAATAACACCTAAATCCCAAAATCTTGATGCAGGCACCTCAATATAGAATAAGGAGAGAGCAGAATATCGATCTCCAATCATCCAAATTCCTATCAAAGTACATGCTACTACACTAAGTTTGGTGAATTTATATACAATCCAATGGTTGACTTTGTAAGGGTGTCTGGAATTGATAATCTTGAGAGTAAAAAGATTAAAAATATATATATAGCCCATATAAGCCACCTTTGTTCATCGTCTCTATTTTACCATATATAATCCAAACTCTTTATATTTTACCATATAAGCCAACTCTGTTCATCTTCTTCTCTATTTGAGAGTAGATGTGTTAGGATTTTTTTTAATTTAATCTCCAATATTCGGTAGTTACATTTAATTAATCTGAATTAAATCATATGAATCTTATATGAAAAAATAATTTTTTTAAATTTAATTCGAAATTTTACTTAAAAAAATTGAATTTTTAGCATGTAAATCAATAAATTTTGGTTATTTTCAGACAATTTTAAAAGCACAATCTATTATATTAAATAGGTACATTCAGAAATAAATTTATAAAGTTATTCAAAAGATCCAACCGTTGTTGTCTAGTAATAATATCCAACATCAATATTATATAAAAAAATTTCATCTATAAGTAATATGTTAATCATACCGTATTTTTCGGGTTTTCTGAAGAGCGAATATTTGACAGAATACATGTCAACATATGTCAATGTAGCCAAAGGCAAATCGTTTCTGAGTTGATTTACGGCCTCCTTGAGTATGAAATTAAAATACTGAGCTACTCCATTATAAGCTGTAGCACAACCAGCATCGTCCCTCTCTGCTAAGGGATATTTTGTCAAAATATAAGGAAGACAACCAACTGGACCTGTGTTATGAATCCAAAATGTTCGAGCTCCCAATTGTATATTTTGCAAATCGTATATTTTCTGCACAAAAGAAATGCATTATTTTACCAAAATATGATAATAAAAAAATTGCATGATTAGTTAAAATTTAATGTTTCTATCTTGTCATCTTATCCGAATCAAACTGAATTAGTTTAACTTGAATGAGCTCTGAATATTAGTGTTTTAGACGAAAAAAAATTACATGATTGAGATCAACTCGGCAAAAAACTCATATTTTACTCTCTTTACCTTTTTTTTTTTTACTAATTACCCCATTATACTGTTATTCATATATATTGAATTTTCATACTTTTATCTTTATACATATTAAATTATTTTTCAAAGGCACATACGAGCATCGTTAGCACTTATAGTCAAATGAGACTAGGACTCACCAGTAGCAGTAATTTTTTAAAATTTCTACATTGATCCCTTTAATCTTATTTATTAAATAAGAAATTTAAATTAGTCAAATTATAAATTTATTAATTAAATATATAAATATTAATCATTAGCTGCAATATATTTATCAAAAAAGAGAGAAAATTAAAATTATTAAAAATATTAAGGACTAATTTGCTAAATATTAAAAGTATATATATGTAGATTCACGGTAAGAATTTAACTTATACATAATTTTTCATCCTTTGAAATCACATTTCGTTGCTAAAACTTTTTCAAAATGAAAAATATTCGTACGCAGCTACATTGCAAGAACTGAGTCGCCTAGTAGAATAAGCAATGAAATTTTGATTTTGTCACAGAATATTAAACATTATGCTACCAAAATGTTTCTGTCACTGAAATTTTATATGTTTATCATAATTAACTAATTAATTTTTGTCATTATTAAAATTGGTAAAAAAAATTAAAAATTAATTATAAAAATTAAACTGAATATTTTAGTACATATCAGTAAATGTTTAATACCTTTCGTAACAGAAGAATTTGATATTTATAAGAATATAAATACAATGAAATAATTCTCAATACATTACAATATTATAGAAAAGAATTACGTTATCATCCACTAAAATTCAAATTTATCCAAAAATAATAATAATAATAATAACCGTGACATGTATTGAGAATTTGTTGACCATATCAGGGACAGATGCAATTACTTCTACCACAGGATAGTCATCCAAAAATGCAGAACCAAGATCATTTTGACCAATATCGATTGTGTATAAAGCCTTTTGAAGATAGTCTTCATCATCCGTCCGTTCTGGAAGTTCAACTTCAACTAATAGATTAATGAAAAAGAAATTTAACTAGTAAAAGTTAATGACCCATGTTACGTAGTTTAAATTTCTTTAAAATTTTTTATTGCCTTACAGATAGAGTTTTATATATATGATAAGATATACATTGATAGAGCTTTATTACCTTACAGAGTTCATACAGTTCGATCCGGATTAATCAAAGTCATTGGACTACTGAATATCTGAGGTAATTATTAGTAATTATGCCAGTAAAAGTTAACGAAGAGCATATATTGTAAAGATAAGAAAATTGTTGGATTTTCGTATAATTTTTCGATCTCGATATCAATTGCTTGAATTGCTGATATTGGATTTCAAGGTAGAATGGACTAAAAAGGCCTCTAGGAATAATACTGGTTGGTAGTCTAAATGTAGATGATGCTGTGGCGAAATTTGCACCTTGTGTGTAACTGGTTCCGAGAGAGTCAAGATATGCTCTTAGAAATGGCAGATTCAAACTCATATTTTGAATCTGATTCTGATATGAAGTTGATGATATAACTAACATATATGCATTATCCATGCATCATTCTATTCTACAATTTTACAGCTAATTGTTACAATATGATGAAATTATATGTATATAATATCATATGTTAATTTTTTTCTAATGATTCCTATTTTTATTTCATATTAAAAACAAGTATTTTTATATCATATTAAAAACAGGTTAAAAGGAAAAATTGATTCATGAGTAATTAAGTAAAATATCTTTTTCATGAGGTGGTCTTTTTTTCTCTCTGTAAAAGGCAATTTGGAGAATGTAAGTGCTTGTGGAGACACATCAATATTCTTCCAGCTGGAAAAACAAATCCTATAGTGTAACTCAAAATAATATTATTTTTTTATCTGGTACTTTTTGGTATCCAGAAATTACAAGAATTCTAATTATTTTAAAATCAAACCGAGTGAACTTAGGTAAAATTCTCCTAACATCTATTTCTTCATATATATATATATATATAAAAGATTCGAACCAGGAACTTTACTTAAAAAAATTCAAATTCCTTATCGCTTGAACTAAACAGATGTTGATCAAAATAATAAAATATTAATTTATTATTTTCTTTAAAAGAAAGATATTTTCAAATTGGTTTACACACCAACTGAAATTACGTATTTCTTTTTTAATTTTAAGAATAAATTGCCAATATATTCATAAGAAACATTTACAATACATCCCTAGATCAATCCCAAAATTGAGGGTATATTTTAAAACCAAATGTGTGCCAAGCTAAATTACATCTTATGCTTTTCTAGCAGCCAAAGAAAAATAAACTTAAATTTGTCAAGAACATAGGAACATTGATGAGGCAAAAAAACAGAACTATAGATTGTGTTTAAACTATGAAACTGACCCATGAAGTTGATTATTAGCCTTCCATCGGAGTACCTCCCAACTGGGGTGTGAAAAAATGTTTCTCCATAAGGAGTATTACGAGGAGTGAAGGCAGCAGACAACCCTCCTGTGTCGGAATTGGAGTCACCAAAGTTAAAGATTGCTGGAAACTCACATGCAAAGCAGTCATGATCAGTAGCATAAGCTATGGAAAACATGCATAAGATTGAGAGAATGATGATAGGCATGTTGGTTTTAGGAGACTTCATTTTAGAAGTATACAAAGAGCAATGTGCTGTATGAAATTCAGATAAGAGAAACCTTAAAGTGGTTGGTATTCACACTAGACAAAATGTCACTTTGTTTAATATTATTAAAATCAATTTAAAATTTTTTTTAATATTTTTTTGTTTCAGAATGTAAAATTTAGTTTTTAACCAGACTCGCACATTTTTCTCTCCTGCCCTTTTGCTATGAGTTGTTGGCGTTTACTTGATTTGCATCCCCCTGTTGATTCGAGTAGCTCAGTGCTCCATTGGCTTGCTGCTCTATTCCAGAATTCTCAATTAGATAAAGTTCTTGTAGCTGGTATGGTGTTATGGGGTCTTTGGCGGAATAGAAATGACATCTGCTGGAATAATAAACGCCAAACTGCAGTCCAACTTCTCAATATGGTTAGTTTGTTCTTATACCATTGGCAAGTTGCTCATCGTGTTCAGTCAAGTGAGAATATGCCAGATGCTGATGAGGGCATTGCTCATTGGAAAAGGCCTCAAGCAGGTCGGTATAAATGTAATATTGATAGTGCCGTTTTTTATGATGTTGGAAAAGTTGGGTTTGGGTGGGTTCTGAGCAGGGACGGAGCCAGAAAAAAATATCAGGGGAGGCAAACTTTACCTTATTTTAATATATTAGAAATATTTCATTTAATATAAAACTAACATAAATAATAATTCAAATACACTAACAATAGTTTAAACTAAACAAAAATAATATACCCAAAAAATAACATCAAAGATAATCATAATCAAAATCATGAGAAAAAAAAACACCAAATTTAGTTTTCTTCAATGAAAAATTTTCTTTTGAGAAATTTATCCATAATTATATCTATAATCAAAATCACATAAAAGATAATCAACTATCACAATATAAAAAAAATTTATAAATTAAAGAAATATATACAAAGCAAAAGAGGTGAGGTGTGGGTGGCTAATTCAGGAGAAGGAATGAAAATGAGAGGAAAGATATGAAATTTTGGAAAAATCAAGTCAAAAAATGAAATTTAAAAATAGTGAAAAGAAAAAATAAGAAAAAGTTTTATTATTTGAACTTTCTAAAAGAGTTATAATAATAAACTATTGAGTTATTATTATGGATTCACTAAGGGTCTACAAAAAAAAATTTACATATTATATTGTTTTGAGAATATATATATATATATATAATTGAAAAAATTTAGTGGGAACAAAATAAAAAACATATACTATATTAAATACTTTTTTATGGGCAGGAGGGGCAAGTGCCCCCCTTCTCCCCCCCCTAAATCCACCCATGGTTCTGAGGAACGATAAGAGTGATTTTTGCACAGCTGGTAATAGTGGTAGCTTCGGTCTTGCTGATCCTTTTCTTGCAGAAGCTTTGAGTTTGTGTGAGGTCTTTAGTTGGATTAAACGACAGCCCCAGATGAAGGTTATCATTGAAACTGATTCTCTTCAATTAGTGCAATCTCTCAATGCTGCTCATTTGATTAATCATGTAGTTGGTTTAATTCTTGATGATTTTAACTATTATGCCAAATTGTGAAGTGCATTTTGTAAGGAGATTAGCGAATTCTGTTGCTCACTTGTTGGCTAGAGCTTCAAGTTCTCAGTCTGCTTTCAAGGAGTGGTCTGCTATACCACCTCCTTTTTATCTGTTCTGCTTTGTATTTGGATTCCCGTTAGTAATATATTAATGTTTCTTAAAAAAAAAAACTTCTTTTTAGCTCCATTTGTTTGTAGAAAATATTGTCCAGGAAAATATTTATTTTTCAGTGTTTGGATGAGGAAAATAATGTACTAGTCAAAATATTTTCCCATTTTAAGGATGGAAAAACATTTTCCAATGCCTTATCTATCCATTTATTGTTTTTCCTTTTATTTTTCAATGTCTTCTCTTCTCATTTATTGTCTTTTTTAGTGTTGTAACCAAATATAGGAAAATATTTTGTGCAAACAAACGGAGCTTTTGTCATGTAATATTTTTTTTACAATGATATGTCATGATTCACAGTACAATAAAAAAAATTTACATTATCGATTTCGACCCCATATTATAGGAGGACATGAAAAATAAAAATTTTAGAAAAAATTCATACTAAAACCTCTGAACTTTGAAACTTTATTCTATTGAACCCCTCAACTTTTATTGTATTTTATTAAGCCCTTAATCTTTCATTTTCATATAGATTAAGGACAAATTAGAGTGAAGTAATGAAATTGTGAATTAAATTTTATTTACTTTACCACAATCTTCTTATTCCTAAATTTCAATTGGATGAATCCCATAAAAAAGGTAAAGCTTTCCGAGACTGAGACCATTTTCACAATCAACATCTTTGGCATTTGCCTTTCTTTCCGGCAAAGATAAAGGAAACTATATTTTCAACACTTTAGTTTAAAGAACTAACACAATCCACCATATGAATGCTAAGAAAATGTCAACTTATTATAACATAAAGCATGTGTAAACATAGAATGTTGTCAAGAAAAAAATACAAGTAATAGTTTATTAATTTGTAATAGTATTGATAGTTTGTAATAATGTTTGATAATTATTGTATTAGTATTTGTAGTTGTTGCAATCTCCCTAACAGTCGGATGATGTAATGACAAAAAAACCACCCAAAAATAAATGCAACTAAAAAAAGGTTAAAAAAAAAGGGTAAAACTTGTGAAAACATACCTATTGTACTCCTTAATATAACTCAAACTTAATTCTGATCAAAATCAAAATTGAGTTAAAGTTGCTATTAATTTATGAAATTAAGACAGACATGTCAAGATTTTAAAAGTGGACTAAAATAACACTAATTCATAAAAATTTGGAATTTTTTACAAAAATCGCTTTAAACTTAGGAACTAGCCCAAAGCCAAAAGAAGAGGCGGTTTCGATCCAGTTCTATCCATGGTTGAACTGTAAACGGACAATTTCGAACCAAAACCCTGCCTGTACCATCCAAATATCAATATTACATAAAATGTTTTGACCCGTAAGTAATATCATAAACTTAGCTGCTAAGGTTGCCATTTTTTTTTTTTTCTTTCAAAAGATAGAATCTAAGATTGCCAATTCATTTATTTATTTTTTTATTTGCATATATAGATATATGTTACCATTATATGACTTAGCTATTAAGATTTCAACTGTAGGCGGCCATACCCTACTCTTGACATCTATATAAGTGTAAGTGTGTGTGTGTGTAAATATACAGTCCGAAATCCAAAAAAAAGCACAAAAACAGAGCGCGCACCGTTCTTATATTATACCATCATCAGCAATGGAAAACAACCAAGGAAGAGACATGTCAACTCTGCCAGAAGGTTGCATAGCGGACGTCCTGTCGTTTACTAGTCCTCCCGAAGCTTGCTATTATTCGTCAGTGTCGTCCCTGTTCAAGAACGCCTCTTTATCAGACACCGTCTGGGACCGATTCTTGCCTCACGATTATTACTCTATTATCTCTCAATCCTCTGATCCTTCTTTGTTGTCGTCTTCACCTTCCAAGAAAGATCTCTTTCGCAGCCTTTGCCAAAAACCCATCATCATCGATAACGGCAAAAGGGTAATTAATTTTTCCCTCAAGATCATGACTCTGTTTTGATGATTAATCTTTTTTTTATTATTATTAATTGTCAATGTTATTAGCAGAGTCTTGCGTTGGATAAATGGAGTGGCAAGAAAATTTACATGATTTCTGCAAGAGATATGAAGATTATATGGGGTAGTACTCCTGCGTACTGGAGATGGAATTCTCACCCTGATTCCAGGTCTATTTTTTTTCTCTCTTATCCCTGTATATCTCTTATCAATTTCTCCATAATTATGAATTTTGATTGATGTTTTTGTTATGCAAACAGATTTGCAGAGGTAGCGGAGCTTATCAACGTCTGTTGGCTAGAAATCAGTGGCAAAATCAGTACAAAATTGCTATCTCCATCAACGTTATATTCAGCTTACCTTGTGTTCAAGCTCAGCGACAGAGCCCATGGACTATATGACCCACCTGCAGAAGCAATAGTTGGATTAGTTGGTGATGAAAATGAAAGAAGCAAGCGTAAAATTTACTTGGATACATACAGACGGCGTTTCAGGGGTCTTCTTCGAGGACCTGTTCTTTTAAGAACACGCGGCGGTGGGTTGCTCCGTTATGGCCACATTGCGGAGGAGGATCAGGAGGAGAAAGCATCTCAGCCCAGCAGCAGACAAAACAACGGCCAGCAATTTCCGAAAGAGAGAGGAGATGGGTGGTTGGAGGTTGAATTGGGTGAGTTCTTTAACAATGGTGGCGATGGTGAGGAGGTGGAAGTGAGTGTTTTGGAGGTGAAAGGTGGTAACTGGAAAGGTGGTCTCATTGTTGAAGGTATAGAGATTAGGCCAAAACAGAGTGCAAATCAAACAACGACAGCTAAACAGTGTGGAAAGCCACACAGCAGCACCAAAACAGAGTACAGAGCCTTATAATATAGAGAAGCCAAAGCTCTCACATTTTGTATCATTTGCTATGATTTTGAGTACAAAAGTCTCAATTTTTTTTTTTTTTTTCCTTTTCTGCTCTAATGGTATTGGAGTTGTCTTCGATTACCAAAATAATTAATAAAATTAGGTGTTGTATTTATTTTTATTTTTTTCTATTTTAGAAAAGAAGTAGGTTAAAGCTTATTTACATCCTTTTATTGTGTTGAGATTTCTTTCACACAAAAATTTGCTTTTTATTTTTTCATGATTATACATATTTCATGTTATATATATTGGAGTTTAAAATGATTATGATAATTTCTTACATAGTAAAGAAATTAAAATATTAATTGTAATATAAAATGGCCATTAAAGTAAATTTGTTTACTTTATTTTTTTCATATTTTATTTTTTTTCTTATGAATAATTTGTTTACAATCGAGTAAATAATAAAAACAATATGAAAGGAACCTATAAATTTGAAATGATTATTAATAAATAAATAAAAATTAATTATATAATAAATGACTACTTAATTATATGAAATTTAAAATAATTGCAATTATAAGTGCATAATCTATATATATTATATATTAAATGTTGAGTTCTAAAGTCATTAAACTAAAAATTGAGAAATTTACCAAAAATGCCTAATTTTAAGACTTACTTACTAAAATGATCCTACTTTTCGTTAATTATACTTTTACCTTATCTTCTTTACTCACTTGCCTTTTTTTAATTTTTATTTTCTCTTTTGCCCCCTTTTATTTTCTCATTTTCCCTCCTTTTTTATTTTTATTTTTATTCTTTTCTTTTCCTCCTCTTCTTTATTCTTTTTTATTTTATTTTTCTTTTATCTCTTTTTTATTTA
>CATIWK010134597.1:0-11225 GCA_949634005.1 Mallotus japonicus | reverse complement strand
TATGTATTTGTATATATGATTATGAATTGCTTGAATTCTTGTTTTAAAGACTTTCGCTTGTGAGCTAACCAGCCGAGTTCCCGGCTTGTGGGAAAAGGCGAATGTTTGTCTTGCAGGAATTCCTAAGAGTGATCTGTGGATCACTAAGTATGTATATTTGTATTAATTAGTTCTTGAGCGGTTTAATTACTTCATTGTTTATTTCAAGTGATGTAATCCCTAATCCGTCCCCCGTTTATTTGGAATGTATGGTTGTATATTAAGTTTACTTTTGTGAGCGACGAGACCAATATACATGAACATGGATAATGTGCAAACTTGAACTAAATGTAAAATTGAACCATTGATTGAAGGCAACCCAAATCGCATGTTAATAAAGAAACAATTGAATAATCAAAAGATAATAAAACACGAATACAAACGGAGGCCGATCGCCAGATCGGGTGGACATTCAAACGTCCATACCCAGTTTCCGAGTCTGTTCTCTGATGACGGCTTCTGGGAACCTCCGTGGGATCCAGTTGCCGTAAAAGTGTGTCCCAGATTTCACCCGGGTGGCGACTCCATCTCCGAGTAGGCTTTTTAGACCTACATCGTATTTCTCACGCGGGCCGAAGGCCCGACACAGTGCCGTGGTTGCCAACACTTGGGCGCGCGCTAAACCCCGCCGCCTACACTTACTTAAAAAAAACCCTAACTTTTTTATATCTCTTCTAAAAAAGACCACAATTTAAGTTTACTGTAAATTTTACCCACAATTTAAGTTTACTGTAAATTTTACCCACAATTTGCAAAACTAATCTTTCGTTAAAATTTTTTTAATGAACTGAACGTGTCCGTTAGTGGGACCTATTTTCTGACACTTGGTACCTACAGGTGCTGACTGAATTTGAGTAATTACATATAGAACCCAAACATGTATTAAACTTACAAAATAAACCATAACCTTTATTAAACTTACAAAATAAACCCTAACACAAAATATTTAAATAATTTTAATTAAAATTTTAAAATTTATTAAAATTATTAGAATAATTTTAATAAAATAAACAATAGAAATAAGTATGAAATTTAATGCTTTACTATTAATAAAATATTCTTAAATATTTAAAAATTTTCTAAAAATTACAACAAATAATTTAATATATACTTAAAATTTCAGAAAATATAAAATATGAAAATTCAAAAAAAAAATACTAAAATGGATAACCTATTAGTGATAACTAATTAAATTATTTTTGTGATTAATTTCACTCTAATTTGATGATAGAAATAAGTGAGAGATTCAATACTTTATTATTAATAAAATATTCTTAAAAATTCAAAAAAAATTAAAAAATGAGAAACTATTATTGTGAACTGATGAAATTTTTTTGAGATCAATTCTACTCCAATTTGATAAAATTAAAACTATTTTATAAAAAAACAAAAACTTATTTTTATCTTTATAATTTATGTATTTTGTTATGAAAATTTCTTATATGCGCTTTTACAATAAAAAATATGGAAAGTTTAAGAAGATAAAAATATTAAAAATTAAAAAAAATACGGTAAGAAAATATTTATAATAAAATACATAAAATAAAAATAAAAATAAAAATAATTTTTGTATAAATTAGTTTTAATTTTAATCCTCTATAAATTAGAGGGAAATTAATCGCAAAAACAATTTTGTTAGTTATCACTAATAGGTTATCCATTTTAGTACTTTTTTGAATTTTTATACTTTATATTTTCTTAATTTTAAAGTATATGTTAAATTATGTGTTGTAATTTTTAGAAATTTTTTAAATATTTAAGAATATTTTATTAATAATAAAGCATTGAATTTCTAACTTATTTTTATTATTTATTTTATTAAAATTATTCTAATAATTTTAGTAAATTTTAAAATTTTAATTAAAATTATTTAAATATTTGTGTTAGGGTTATTTTGCAAGTTTAACAAATGTTAGAGTTTATTTTGCAAGTTTAATAAAGATTAGGGTTCTATATGTAATTATTCAAATCCAGTGAGCACTTGTAGGTCCCACATGTTAGAAAAATGGACCCCACTAACTGACACGTCAACTGTCCGTTAAAGAAATTTTAATGGAGAGTTAGTTTACAAACGTTTGAAACATTGTGGGTAAAATTAACAGTAAAATTAAATTGTAGTCTTATTCTGCAAGTGGTATAAAAGGTTAGGGTTTTTTTTGTAACTATCCCATATATATATATATATATAAGGAGTTTTTTGCCTACACCCAGCTTATTGCACCAAACCATTGGATATTTGACACATATGATGAGTGTTTTACACTTGAACGGTGGAAAAAAGACACATATCTTTATACTGCACATCCAACCATTGGGTGCAATAATCTGGGATGTAGGCAAGAATTTTCTATATATATATATATATATATATATACCTGTTAGTTTTTAAAATTAGGACAACTTTTTTTAATTTTAGCTCTACAATTTTTATAGGGTCTAAAATGGCACAGGTATATATATATAAAAATTGTAGAGCTAAAATTAAAAAATTTTATCTCATGAACATTTTTATAGAGCTAAACTTATGTGAAAGAATAAATAGGTCCTATTCAATCATTTGTGGTACAAAATTAAAAAAATTTAAATTTTCTTAAATAAAATTTCGGCTTTGAATTTCTCGTATAAAAAAATGAATGTTGAAATAATTTTATCTGATGAACATGATATGATGTAACCCATTTACTTAAATGTATTGTACGAATCATAAAATTCGACATGACTCATTTAACCTATATAACATTCATCACCTATAAAAATACTATTTTCACAGAAATACTATAATAATTACTATTTTACCCTTTAAAATTATAAAGAGAATAATATATATATATATATATATGACTTATTTATCCTTTAAAATTATAATAAACTAAATGGATTGTCGCTCTCATTCATTGTTAAATTTTATTTTAAAAAATTGAAATAATTTGCCTATATTTTTTTTATTGGGGAGAGAAATTAAAGATTTCACCCTTTATTTATTATTTATTTATTTTTTAAACAACTACTTATTTATAATTTATTGATGTCTTAAAAAAATCAAATCACTAAACTACTCAACTTTACAAATAACTTATCACACTGATTGTACAGAAATAAGTATCATAAAATTCAACGAGATAATGTGTTTTAAAGAAATGTCTTACTCAATTTTATAATATTATTTATAGTCAAAGTAAAATATTTTACATACTAAATTAATTTTTATATGTAAATTGAAAGAATCTATTTATATAGATAGCACGTGTTTACTGCAAGAACTTGGAAGGAACAATAATTACACCCTTAAGATAAAAAAAAAAAAAAATCTAAACGTTTTTACGTGGCAAGGATCTATTTATATAGATAGCAGTGTTTACTGCAAGAACTTGGAAGGAACAATAATTACACCCTTAAGATAAAAAAAAAAAAAAAAGGAAGGGGCCAGAAGTGACATGACAAATCAAGCATAAAATGACACTTTTTTTTCGAATCAGTGTCATTGTTATTGATTGAATATAAATATAAATTTGCCGTTTAAAAGTATTAAAAGTGTGTTTTAAACTGAGAGATCAAATGGAAGAAGCAGCAGCAACAACAAGATCGCTACTTGATCATGAAAGATTGCATGCAGTAAATATCGGTGAAAGCACTGATCATAGTCATCTTGATGATCATCGTTTTATACAAGAAGGTGGACATTCATCATCACCACCATCCATTACCTTTATGGTGGTCTTCAGCACCTTAGTTTCAGTTTGTGGGTCCTTTGTTTTTGGAATTGCTGTAAGTTTTGTTCTGTGATCATCTCCTGTTTCTTGATGTGGATTTATACACTTATTTTGATGACTAGTCTTTAGATCCTCGTTTTGCCGACACTTAGTGCCTGTGTTTCTAGAGTTCTATAATCCATATATATATATTATGTGTTGCATTTATTCAACTTCACAGGAATGGGTTAGTTGATTAAAACAAAACTATAGAAGCTTGTTTAAACATATATTAATGGTGGGTAAGTTTAGAGGGGCATTGTGTGCAATGCTCAAGGTTTTTCTGGTGGAGATTCTCATCAGCAGAAGCTTCAATCAATGGATCATTGGAGAGTGACAAAGTGCTTTGTTTGACGCTCTTCCTCTTCTTTCTAAGTCAACGTATTATCTTGGATGCTCTGAGCTTCCATGTGGAGAGATGGTCTAGCTGCTAAGTTACTGCAGGGTGGCAGATTGTATTATATATTATATAACCATAGCTGACGCCTCTTTTTTTTTTTTTTTTTTTTTTTTGGGTCTACGGGCCTTTGTTAATTTAATGTCATCACCATTATTTTTTCAGTTTGGTCTTATATGTATTATTTTATGAAAACCGAGTTCATGATTTTTGAGTAATTACCTGCAGGTGGGGTATTCATCCCCGGCGGAGACTGGCATCGTAGATGATTTTGGACTTACCACGAATGAAGTGAGTAGAAACAACTGAATTTTCAATATGCCTTTTGTTATATGTTACAGGAATTTGGATAATACTTGTTTATATTAGTATTAATTGGGACATCACTGGTAGGTGAATAACCACTAGTAAATGTTAGTATTAGGACATCACTGGTAGGTGAATAACCACTAGTAAATGTTAACTAACTTTCATTATTAAATGTTACTAATGTTTAATAAAATAATTTTCAAATTTTCTTTATGCCTTTCAATTTTCATTAGTAAATGGTAGGTGAGGAACCACTACTAGATGATAACTAATGGTCATGAATGGTGCCTTGAACTGTCTATAATTAGATTTATTTATTTAATACATTTGAATATTCTGTAATTTTTGAAAATATATTAATTTTTTAATTTAGATTTATATGGTAAAATTTTTCACATACATAGTTAAATGACAAAAATTTTCTTTATAACATTAACACTGACCACCGCAAGGATGCAACTCCACTCTTGAGTTAACAAAGAAATATATATAATATAGGCAATGTTTTCATGGGTAGACAGAATGATCAACACACATTTAAATAATTTTGTAATAAATAGTAACTAAAGATAGAAATAGTCCAGTTCTTAGCATATATTCACTGTCAGGCTTCATATATATCTTTTTTTGCTATACAGGATTGTTGTTCAGAGCTCCTTGTTGCTAACACAATGTTTAACTTATAATAACACCAGCCTGGACCCAAAAGATAATCTTTCTAATTCTTATCTTCTTGTCTGTGGTTCAGTATTCTCTTTTTGGTTCAATTTTGACAATTGGAGGAATGCTAGGTGCAGCAGCAAGTGGAAGAATAGCTGATTTGTTTGGTCGTAGATGTGTAAGTTCACAAGTCAGAGTTTTATTCTTCATGCATTAATGGAACTTTGTCCAACTATTTGATTTTTAACTTATTTACACATTTGAACAGGCAATGGGAGTGTCAGAAATATTTTGCATTCTTGGGTGGATTGCAATTATCTTGGCCAAGGTCCTCTGCTTTCTCCTACCATTATCCAAAAATGGCTTCTTTTCTTGATGCTAATGGTTTCTTCCTGAAACAGAATGCTTTTTGGCTAGACCTTGGAAGATTTTCATTAGGGGTTGGAATTGGTCTTATTTCTTATGCGGTAATGCAACAAGACCGGGCTTGGGTCAATGCATCTAGTCATGCAATAAACAGTAAAATGATCACTAGACTATTTATTTGCAGGTACCTGTATACATCGCTGAAATCACCCCCAAGAATATAAGGGGAGCATGCACTTCTCTTAGTCAAGTATGCAAAATTCTAGCTGTGGATTTAGTTCAAAGATTGAATTTTCGTTCATTTGACCATACGGTCTTTTTTGCAGTTGATGATAGGTTTGGGAAAGGCAATTACATTTCTTATTGGTTCTCTAGTCAATTGGCGAGCGCTGGCTATAATAGGTCTAAATCCTTTTGCTTTTGAAATAGCTACACCTTAGAGCATTACGGTCAATGGTTGAATGGGTAACACAATCTAAATAATATATAATATATATTGTTATAAATCTAACTATTGGGTGTAATATATATGGAGTAGATAAAAAATTTTCATTGAAATATTATTCAAATTATAGCTACAAGTTATATTGACTGAATTGTCAAATGAAATTTCAGGAATTATTCCATGTATAGTCCATCTGATGGGCCTAATTTTCATTCCGGAGTCCCCTAGATGGCTGGTGAGTCTGGCATCTGCTGTTGTCAAACTCAAATTTACTGATGCCAATTTTGAGCCTAACAAAATCTAAGACACAATTTGGCATGAGAATTTGGTAACAAATGAGCTAAAACAATGAGTTTAATTGCCTACAGGCAAAAATCGGTCAGGGCAAAAAGTTTGAAACTTCTCTGCACCGCCTCAGGGGAAAGAACGCTGATATATCACAAGAAGCAGCAGACATCCAAGTAAAATTTTTGTGATTACTTGAAGATATCCTTTTTTTTTAAAAAAAAATTTAATTTCATTGTCTTTGAAAAAATAAACTGAGACAGTTATTTTCTCATCCATATAATTTCAAGGACTACACGAATTACATGTCCAAGATTTCAAAAGATGGTATTTTTAGCATGTTTCAGCGAAGATATGCTTATCCACTCACTGTAAGTCTCCTAAATATTCTACATTTGTATTTTTGTCTGTGCTAATTGGAGTTTATTTTTAGGTTGCGATTGGATTGATGGTGTTTCAACAATGTGGTGGTCTCAATGGTTTTGTCTTCTATGCTAGTGAAATTTTCGACTCAACTGGTACGTTTTGGGAAAGAAAACCGATTAATTCATGATAGCATCACGGAAAAGAACTTAACAGATATTACAATAATATAGAGTAAGATTTTCTTTTTCCTGATAAATGCCAGGCTTCTCTAGCAAAATTGGGACAGTATTAGCATCAGTTGTTCAGGTTCTTGATTTTGTTTACTAGATGTGTGCAGTCATGATACTAATTGATCCATTTTCTGAGACGGCAAGTAATTTTTGCAGATTATAATGACAACTTTAGGGGTACTATTGATAGATAAATCAGGAAGAAGACCACTGATACTGGTAAGAGACTAAAGAGATCCGTTCTAAGAATGTGGAGTACATATATATCAAGAAACTAATAGTGAATTGTCACATTAATATTTGCAGGTATCTGCAGCAGGAACTTGCTTGGGTTGTGCCCTTACGGGATTGTCATTCTTATTCCAGGTTTCCTCAAAACTAGAATGTAATTGTAGCTCTTTAATGCTCATTTTTTCTCATTCGCAATTGCTGATATAGTACTGTACATGCCGCAATGATCAGGATCTTCACCTGGGGATGAAGGATCTCATTTCTGCTCTTGCTGTTTTGGGAGTATTGGTAATGGCAACTACTTGTATTTCAGTTCAGTCCCGTGTGTTACCTGGATCATTTTGCTAAATGGGTGGTAGTTGGTGTGAATTAATAGGTGTACTTAGGTTCTTTTGAACTTGGGCTGGGAGGAATACCATGGATTATCATGTCAGAGGTACAATTCTTTCTTTTGTTCTCCTCTTCTTTAAAAATTTAGTTCTGATAATGGAAACTTGGTGAGGTTTCAGATACTTCCCATAAACATAAAGGGATCAGCTGGAAGCATTGTGAGCTTATGTAATTGGCTTGGTTCTTTTGTTATTGCATACACGTTCAACTTCTCGTTTGAGTGGAGCTCAGCAGGTACATTTTCAGCTTCTTGTTTGATTGGTTTTTCGTCTGTTTTTTTTTTTTTTATTCATACTTGTGTGAGTGTGTGCCAGATTCGATGTTACTTTCAAATTTGATTTGTGTTCTGCAGGAACGTTCCTGATATATGGTGTGATTAGTGGGATTGGTGTCGTGTTCATTGCAAAGTTGGTACCTGAGACTAAAGGACGAACACTTGAGGAAATACAAATACAAGTTTCAATCACAAATGGCCTGCATTAAAATAAGGAGATTAATTGTCTTTTTTATAAGATTTCAGATTGCAAATTATTATTTGATTAGAGATCAGTTTTATGGGGGCCAGTTACTGCGTATGCAAATGTCATCTAATTTAGTAGTGTCCAAAATTTCGATAATTTTTTAATTATATTGAAAAAGTACCAAATAATTAAAATTTATTAATAAATTATCCAATTATTCAGTTAACCTTTTTTTCGAAGCAGTTAATTTGTTTAAATCAATAAAAAATTTCCCTAAAAAAATAATAAAAAAATAATTTTGTAAAGTGATGATAGTATTTTTTTTTTTTGGTCAGAAATGATGATAGTATTTAACTTTACAGTAATTAACCATAGTCTTGGAAAGAAGTAACACAAATAATATTCCCAGTGAATATATTCAGGTTTTAAAACTAGTTAGTTAAGTGGTAACTTCTCTCTAAGGACATGCTGAGGTATAGAGTTTAATTTTCTACCGTCTTAATTTAAAAGAGGAAAGTTACATCCTGTTATGTAGTCCATCAATACTAATGTCATATGACCTTTCTAAAAAGTAAATTTTTAATCAATTTTTATAATAAAAAATATTTGTGGTGGTATACAGTGGCGAGATGTACACATTTATACTAAATTAGTTATTAAGCACTAGTGGAAGAATATTCAAGTGATAGGGATTGATTTTTGCAATCCACCAAAACTTATTGAAAGATAAATTAGTTATTAAAAATAATTTAAAAAAAAAATTAGTTATTAAATTTTTTTTATCATTTTCTAGTGTCTCAATCTAATTGTATTAGTCAGAAATTTTTTTTAAAGGAAGAACTCAATAAATCTTGAATACTAATAATTTAGAAAAAATAAATTAAAAAAAAAAAACTATTAGACGTGATAGCTATTATTCCTAGTCTTTTTTTTTCCAGCCAACAAGTCATTTTAGCTCCATCACATGTTCTCTAACGTTCCAAACTTTCTAATTGCTCTCCAATATCTTATCTTCGTACAATTTTGATTCCATCTTTCTTTCGCTGTTAGCATGGAGGAAGCAGCAATAACAAGAATATCACCGCTTTCAAAAGATGAAAAAATACTGGACATGAATGATGAGGAGATAGAGTTCAATGGGCAACAAGGAGTTGATGTATCAACCATCAGTCAAAGTTAGGGGTGTGCAAAAACCGAACCGGACCGAAAACCGGTTCGGTTTTTAGTTAACATTTTCGATTTTTTGAACCGACTGAATTTTTGGTTCGATTCGATTCGGTTTTTATACTCAGAAAATCGGTTAACCGAATTTCATTAATTTTTTTTATTTTTTTAATTTTAAAATATTATAATAATGTAATAAAAAATAAAAATAATTAATATTTTTAAAAATTTCGGTCGGTTTGGTTTTTATTTTAAAAATTTAAGTTATTTCAATTAGGTTCCATTCGATTTTCAGTTTGATTCGATTCAATTTTAATTTTTTCTGTTCAATTAATTCAGTTTTGGTCAAAAAACCTCCCAAAACTGACCGAACCAACCGAATTGACACCCCTGGTCAAAGTTGTACTGTCACATTTGTGCTTGTCTTCAGCACATTACTCATCGTTTCTGGTTCTTACATTTTTGTAAATGCTGTAAGATTCTTTATTTGTAATAATTATTCTATTTGGATAATCCAAAAATCCAACTACTCATGGCTATCTTACATTGAATATAAGCCATGATAACACATGATCACTTTCATTAAATTATAGTTGGCCAAATCCATACTTAGCCCCCTAAATTTATAGTGAAAAACCCATTAACTCTTGAAACTTAAGTATGACCTTATAGACATTTCAATTTATAAAATTTGATCTTATAGACATCTCATCACGCGCTCCAGCTAAGAAGTTGACTCAATTTGTCTTTTATTGCCTTTTATTGACAAATTTCTTTTGTCATTGAATTTATATTTAAAATTCAAATAGAATCAAATTGATTATTGTACACAAAAAAGTTTTTTAAACATATACTTTCTTATTCAATTAACTTTATAATTTACTAAAATAATAAAAAATATTTTAGTAACTTTTTTACAAATAAATAAGTTATTTTAAAATAACTTAAACAAAAATTTAAAAATATCTTAATATTTAAAAAAAATCATAAAAAAAATTCATATTACAACAATAACAAATTTATTAAGTATTATGAATTCTACATTGTAAATTGTAAAAATTTAAAATTAAAAATAAAATAATTGACAAAGGTTAAATATGTAAATTTAAATTTTATTTTAATATTAAATCGACATTATTCAAAACTATATGTATAAATAAAATATTTTTAAATTTTAATTAAAATAAGTGAATATTATAAAGTTATATATTGATAATTTGTAACTCAAATTTAATTAATTACTATGAATAAAAATACTTTTAAATTGTTAATTTCTCTTAATTAATGTTAATTCCATACCCTCTCCTTTACACAATCCCGCTACACCGCCACCACCACACATCTAGCACCACCATCCATCGTCGCCGTCACACCCACACCACCACAAATCCAGCACCAACATCACCACCACCAGTCCCAAAAATCAACAATAAATCCACCATATACGCCCCAACACAAATCAAATCTGTAATGACTTCAAAATTTTGAGTTTTATAAATCGTCAATCCCATGAAATTCATCAACCACCATGGAAATCCAACAAGCTACAATTAATATCACCACCATCAATCCCATGAAAATCGTCAACAACAAAAGCAACAACAAGAAGTAAATTTTTTTAATTAATCAAAATTTAAGAATAATTAGTTAGGGTTTTATTCTTAAATTTAAGAATCAAAATGCCACTCAATTTCCCACTTCTAACCCAGAAAATTCATCACCATTTCTAACCCAAATCAATTGCCGACCATCTGTTGTGAAGCCGCCGTCAACCACCGCCACTCCATGGTGCTGCAACTCGTCTTCTCCCTCGCGCGACGCTCGCCGTCGCCTAGCCATCGTCCCCCCTCATCTTCTTCTTCCTCTTCTCTCGTATGGTTCAGTAAAAAGAAGAAGAACAAGGCAAAGTAATCATGCACCTAGTTTTTGTTAGTTTTTGTCAGTAAAGAAATGTTGATGATGGTGGCAAAGGGTGGTGAACGCTGATGGTGATGGTGAAGCAAATGGTTAGCTTTTGTTTTTTTAATTTCTAGTATTTTTAATTTATGATTTTGATTTTTATTAGTTTTGTTAAGTTAGGTTGGCAGATTTTGAATTAAACTTGGTAATTATTAATCATTCAAAATTTAAATA
>CATIWK010134563.1:0-12433 GCA_949634005.1 Mallotus japonicus | reverse complement strand
TAACACAATAACAAATCCAAATAAAACCTCTCAAGAACTAATTAATTCACCAATTACATAGTGATTGAAAATCACCAAAAACCTTCAACAAAAAGTTATTAGTTCCACCTAAAAGTAAACAATTTTATTTGCAAAATAATTTGAATTGTATTTGCATGAAAGTAGACATGAATATTCATATAAACATGAAATCATCATTCAAAAAAACATAGAATATAACAATCATATGCAATAGTGTAAATATCAGGCAGAAAATACGTATTATATACTGAAAATATACCAAAAAGCTACTAAAATGAATCAGAATCATGCCAGACTCTGGTTAGGAGGCGATCGCCTCTTTACCAAAAAGCTACTAAAATGAATCAGAATCATGCCAGACTCTGGTTAGGAGGCGATCGCCTCTATGTAAAGGGGCGACGCCTCTTCAACAGGCACAGTAGCATAAAGAACTATATATTTCTTAAATACTAAGCAATTCAAGTACTCATGCAAATCAACATAAACCAGGAACTTAAAACTTAATAATTCACATATTCAGACCTTAAACTTAATCTTAGAGAAGCAATTAACATAAAAAAGTATAAAATCAAATAAAATGAAGTTTTAAACCAAACAAGGAACTCAAAAGCTTAAAATAAAGGATTCTCATTGATTTGGACGAATTTAGTGCTCCTAACTAAGCCCTTAGAGCTTTGTTTATTGGTTTGAATGCAAGAAAGTCTTCTTCTTCTTCAAGAAAATGAATTCTAAAGCTCAAAACCTTCTTCTTCTTCTTTTTCCTCTCCCTTTCTTATATTTTCATCTCAAGAACATTTTTTTTCTTTCTTCTCTCCTCTTTTCAAAACATGGCCAAAAGAACCTAAAGTATCAGCCTAAACACCTACTTAAGCCTCTCTCTCTCTCTCTCTAATTTCCCTAAAACTAAGGTTCACTCTCTACCTAGTATTTTCCATCATTATTTCTCTTCTTTTTATCATTTCATGCCCCAAAAGTCTCTCTTTTACGCTCAAGATTGCAGAATAAAGATAAAAGAGGTCCATTCTTATGTTAAATGCAACAATAAATGATATTTATTGCTGCAGAGGACAAGTGTAAAGAGACACCGCCTCTTTGGTGAGGCGTCACCTCACCGATTTCCAGGGCAAAGAGGCGTCACCTCTACGTAGAGGTGATCACCTCTTCGCCCTGGCCTGACCTAGAAAGGCTTGGGCTTGGGCTTAGTGTTTGGGTTTCAGGCTAGGTGTTTTGGGCCTGGTGTTGAGGTTTTTGGCCAGGTTTGAGCTCTCGAATCTATTCTAAAGAAGATCTCGAGTCTTCCTACATTCAATATTTGGACTGTCTTATCACTGGGCTTTTGTTGCGAGCCGACCAAATCGAGGGTGTCTACAGTTTACCCCCTTGGTTTTTCAAAAAGCAGATTTATGAAATTAATTTTTGAAAAAGTAACATGCATTTAATAATGGAAATGACATACCTGACCTTTGAGTTTCACTCAGGCTGTCAGTTCCTAGAATTCAAACCCGAAAGGTTGAACTTTAACTTGAAACGTGACCGTGATCCTCGGGTTTTTTTGGCCCAATCAGCCACTCATTATAGGTTAATGTAAATCCCAATTATTTCTGACATGAAACTTACTTAGTAGAAAAAAAGATGTGAGTCCCGAGCCTTTCTGACGCAGATCTTGACTTGAAATGTAACCGTATTCCTCAGGTTTTCCTGGCTCGATCAGTTACTCATTATAAGTTGACGTAAATCTCGAGTCTTTCTGACACGAAACTTACTTAGTAGAAAAGAAGATGCATTTTGGGGATACAACCCTTCCAGACACTTCGTAAAATGCGCACTTCGGGGATACAACCCGACCAGACGCTTCTGAACTGTATAATGCACTTTGGGGATATAACCTGACCAGATACTCCATAAAATGTGCACTTTTGGGGATACAACCTGACCATACACTTCTGAACTACAGAATGCACTTTGGGGATATAACCTGACCAAACACTTTGTAAAATGCGCACTTCGGGGATACAACCCGACCAGACGCTTCGGAACTGCAGAATGCACTTCGGGGATATAACCCGACCAGACACTCCATAAAATGCGCACTTCGGGGATACAACCCGACCAGACACTCAGTAAAATGCACACTTCAAGGATACAACCCGACTAAAAGCTTCGTAACTACTGCTTCAATCAGATAATCTTGGCTTTTCAACATCAATTTCGAGATACACCCAAAAAATAAAGTAGTAACTTTCCGCATTTTTGGAAATTAAATTTTTTTTTTAATAAGATAGGTTCCGCTGGGGATGCCTATTTGGTGGGCCCTGCTTCATTTAGCCAATGGGCCTTCTTTACTTTCTTTTCCTTCTTCTTTATCTGCTGAAGGCCCATCCCTTTAAAAGCCCATTCCTTCCGTTCTCTATATAAAAAAAACCTTTTCCTTTTATTCTTTCACTCTCTCTTTCTCTCTTTTCTTTTCTTCTTCTTTACACTTCCCTCATCTTTGACAATGGACACCGCCCGAACCCCCGATGCTCCTCAGTGGGATCTTTTGACACCCCCTCTCGAGCCTCTTCTAACTCTTGGGTTTTTTATTGGAGATAACATCCCCCTTATGGCTAGTCTAGGCACCCACATATGCGTATTGGCTTCTGGAGAGGTTAGTACCCAATTTTCATGCTTTTTCCTATTAAATACAATCAAGTTATGATCAAATAACATGTATTTAGCATTTAGATTAGGAATGTATTTGAAAAATATTGAAAAATTTGAAAAAAAACTTGAAACTGTTCGTGTTCTCCGATTTGAAGAGGCGTCGCCTCTTCGATGAGGCGATCGCCTCTTTGACAAGAGGAATTACCTCTTCAATCCAGTGATCTACCAAAGAGGCAATCGTCTCTATGCATAGAGACGTCGTCTCTTTGATGAGGCAATCACCTCTTCACATAGAGGCGACACCTCATCAATAGTCTTCTGCATGTTTTCAACTTTAATTTCAGCAAACTTGATATTTAAATTCCCTGTCCATTGCCAGCACGGCACCTACACATTTAAAGGTGCTGGGACTTTTAGCGGTGCTCGAGTTTGGTATGATGAGCTGACGGATGACATCAAGGATCGTATCCAGGACACGAGATTCGAGGATTTTGTATTGTTACTCCCAAACGTTCAGGTCCGCACAGATTACCAGCCGCTCCACGCTCTGATGGAGAGGTGGTTTGAGACCATACACAACTTCCACCTCCCTTTTGGGGAGCTGACCTTAGATCCAGTCTCCTTTGCAGCTATCACGGGGATCGCGTGTGCAGGCGATGCTATTCCCTTCAATGCGAGCATTCATCAGATGGCCACAGATTAGGTAGCTTACATCGAGCGACTCCTCAGTATGGTCCTAGACATGAAGGGGACTCATACGATCAAGGTTGATTCCATTTGGAGTTACTACACGTGAGAGAGGGTGGCAGCTGCCACTTGTAATCGAGCCATTGATCAGGTAGTGAGGGCATTTTTGGTCTATCTTTTAGGGACCACCCTCTTTGCCGACACCGCCAGCTCGATTGACCTGATCTTCTTAATGCCATTGTGGGATCTAGATAGAGTATCTTCTTATGATTAGGGGAGTTGTGCCCTAGCATACCTCTACCAGAGCATGGGCGAGGTTGTGCATGGAGCTAGATGATTCTGAGGTTTCTGGCACGCAGTTCTGGTGAGTATTCTCTTTATTTCCAACTTTAATTGTTAATCATTGTAATCATCCATTAATAATTCTTCCTTACAGGTCTAGGCTTTAGAGCTTGAGTTGATTCGTGGGATAATCCGCGTTAGTGATGTTCGCTTCCCTGCTTTGCCTTGGTGGGGTCCCAGCCGGTCATGGAAGAAGCCCTTTGCTCGCATTTAAGTCCATCGGAAGCGACTGAACTCCCTATCCTATGCTGAGGTACCTGCAAGAAAATCAAAATATTATTAGTATGTCATAATTGTAAAACTTATATTACTCATCTGTTACTCTTTTCCGCAGTTGATTCAGGACTTATGGGGGCCTCAGAACAAATGGCTCCCTGAGATGACTCGCTCGAGGCCCTTATCCTTACGGTGAGTGCTCTTTCGCGGTCCTCACTGCCAAGTGTGGTATCTTGGCAAGAGGATTCTCTACTAGGGCGGTGGTCTACGTGCTCGACGTATCCCTGCATCGCCTCCTAGGGATATGTTCTGGACACATCTACTGGCAAGGGAGGAGCTGGCTAGAGCAGTTGCAGGCAACCCTGCTGAGGCCTATACAGTGAGGAGCAAGGTTCGCTACTTTGATTTCATTCGAGCTAACTTATTGCAGTAGGTGCCCCTTTTAGTCGCTACTACTTCTGCTTAGGTATTCACTTGATTTTATTTCCCTTTTTTCTTTTCTTTAAAATGCACATTAACCTCATTCTCTTATTTACAAGTAGCAGCCACAGGTCTCAGACACAGAGTTAGGCCTCCAGCTCTCTCGAGACCACTCGAGCATCCTCGTACTAATAGCGGAGTAGGCACTTCAGCTGGGGCACAGACCAGTAGCGCTCCTTCTAGTTCAGGCTCGCGGGTGACTGTTGGATGTCTGACTCATTCCCTTGAGCCATTAGCTTGTTGTTGGATGCCCCCAGGGGACTTGTCTCGCGAGTTCCTGACATTGGATGAGGACCTGGTGCCAACACATACTCCTGGTGCTACACATGTAAGTTCCTTCCTTTCCTGTCTCAAAATTTCACTTTTATAGAACATGAGTACTAATCAGCAATTAATTCTTACAGATTCCTCTAGATCAAGGAGTATACATGTACCACTTGATTGAGGCACAATAGGACTATCTGATGACTGTCACCCAGCGATGGAAGGTAAAACTTCTACTTATATCTATATGTATGCATGCTCACATGATTATTTACCTTAAATCATATGTATTCAGGATCACGATGCAGTCAGCCAGGTGAAGATCACGGCCCTCCAGCGCCAGATTATAGCTTTCTAGATTAAGGAGGAGGAGGAGGATGACGACGATGATGGGGATGATCCTACTATTGATCCTGCTACTGAGGGAGGCGATGAGCCCGGAGATGATGAGTAGATGACTACTTCGCATCTGCGAGCATAGGATCATTATGTTGTCTGTTTTGAATTGTTATATTTGAATAGACCTTTTACTTTTACTTTTATACTGGATGAATAATAGAAACTTAAATACTTTTCCCTTTTAACTGTGTTTTAAATTTATTAAAGAAGATTTTCATTACACAGTTTCTTTTCTGATAACCGAATCGTAGAAATATAATACAGGTTCTTTGCAAAAAGTACTAAAAGTGCATGTTTCTAACTGTTGAAGATGCGTAGCCTCTTTGTGAAGAGGCGATACGGAATCACCTCTACACATAGAGACGTCGCCTCATCGTAGAAGCGGTCGCCTCTGCGACAGCATTCTGTAGGTATAAAATCCCCAAATCCCTCTTTTCAAATCCCTAACATCTTATCTTCGAATTCTCTCTCTATTTTCCTTTCTGAACTATAACCTAATCCTTCAATATGACCGAAAGAGACCTAAAACGACTACAACCTATACTGAAAAGCTTAAACGGTGAATGTTGGGCAAGATTAGAGCCACTTCATTTGTCCATTTTTTGATCTATGCATGCTAGAAAGATCAATTTCCAATTTCTTCATGTTCTTGCTCAATTTTGGGATCCTCAAAGACATGTCTTCCGGTTCAACACTGTAGAAATATGCCCCCTTCCTGAAGAATTTGAAGCTATCTTAGGCTCTCAACTGGATTCCACTTGTCAGCTTGTGATACCTCCTCTCGAAACCCTGGATTTGCATTCCATTCAATATTAAATGGCTCAATTGTTCAACTTCTCACCTCAGTCTTCACTTCATCATATCTTTAATAATGAAGTCTTGATCAGCGACATTCTTTCTTTCCTATCAGCATCATCAGGAAATCGCCTCGTCTCTAAATATTGTTGCAAATTATAAAACCAGGGTTTCTCTGTGGGGTCGATTGGCATTATTTTAATATCTTCATAATAAGGAGTCCGAGACTTCACCAGGATGAGTGGTTTAACTTCTGCCTATTTTCCTCCTTCCTATGTTGAAGCTAGGGTGGCTAGAGCATCCGCCATCTGATTTTCTTCGTGTGGTAGATGCATAAATCTGCATTGAGTGAAAGACAAAAGAACAGTAGCTAAATAATCCCAGTATAATCTTGGCTTATCTTCTTCACTTCCCATTCGTTGGAAATCTGTTTTACCACTAGCATAGAGTCTCTATAAACTGTGACCTCTTCTGCCCCCGTGTTCCTCAGCATTTCCAAACCAAAGATGCAGACTTCGTATTTAGCTTGATTATTGGTAGCTTCGAATTCTAATCTTTTCACCATTAGGATCATTTCTCCTTTTGGTGAGATCAAATTACGCCGATACCAGCTCCCTTGCTGTTGACAGCTCCATCAAAGTATATTGTCCATGTTTGGATTTCTATTGCTCCCAGATGCTCATCCAAAAATTCCAATCCCCATTCCTGTTCATCATCGACTGGATTCTGAGCTAGTAAATTATCAACAGCTCTTCCTTTTACTACTTTCTTTTACACATAGTCAATGTCGAACTCGGTGAACAGAACTAGCCACTTGGCTAATTTTCCTGTGAGGGATTGAGTCTGCTGAAGATATCTTAGAGGATCATGCTTAGAAACAGCTTGAATCCTATAAGCTTGGAAGTAGTGTCAAAGCTTCTTCATCACCCAAATTACTGCCAGGCATGTCTTCTCTACGAGACTATAGTTGGATTCGTAGGGAAGAGGTTTCTTGCTTAGGTAGTATACTGCATGCTCGACCTTTTCATTGTCTTCTTAGGCCAACATTGCACCTATTACCTCTTTCTCGATTGCCAGATAAAGGATTAATAATTTGCCCAGCCTTGGCGGCTTTAAGACTGGTGGATTCATCAAATAATTCTTAATAGTTTTAAATCCTTGCTGACAATTATCATCCCAGACGATCGACTGATTCTTTTTCAAAAGTTTGAAAATCGGCTCACAGATTGTAGTCAGCTTGGCGATGAACCTACTGATGTATTGCAACCGCCCAATAAACCCTCTGACCTCTCTCTCAATCTTTGGTGCAGTCATTTCTCTAATTGCTTTGACCTTGTCTGGATCCACCTCTATGCCTTTCTAGATGACAATGTGCCCTAGAAGCTTCCCTGAAGTTACCCCAAAAACACACTTCTTCGGGTTTAACCTAAGGTTGTACTTCTCAACTCTGGCCAGAAACTTATCTAGAGCCTCAAAATGCCCTTCTCGAGTTACAGACTTAACCATCATGTCGTCCACGTACACCTCTATTTCCTTGTGGACCATGTCATATAGCAAAGTGGTGGCCATCCTCTGATAGATAGCTCTCGTATTCTTCAATCCAAATGGCATGACTGAATAGCAATAAACACCCCATTCTGTGGTGAATGAAGTTTTTAGCTTGTCAATCATTGCCATCATTATCTGGTTGTATCCTGAGAACCCATCCATAAATGAGTACATGGCACTGGAAGCTGCATTGTCAACCAGAGTGTCGATATGCGGCAAAAGAAAGTCATCCTTTGGGTAAGCTTTGTTGAAGTCTCTGTAATCCACACACATCCTGATTCTCCCATCCTTCTTGGGAACTGGGACTATGTTGGCTAGCCACTGGGTGTCGTCGACCACCTCCAAAAACTTCACCTTTAGTTACTTTTCCACCTCCTCCTTGATCAAGAGAGCCCATTCCGACCTTAATTGTCTCTTCTTCTGCTTTATTGGTGTGATGTGAGGATATATAAGGATTCTATGGTCTGCGATTTCTCCATTGATCCCTGGCATGTCCTCGTAACCCCAAGCGCATACTTTCTATCTTTTTCTTATTATTTCTTTCATTTTATCTCTCTCATCAGAAGTTAAATCAGAAGCAATAAGTATATTCTTAGGATTATCACATGTGCCTAAATTAAATGATTCAGTTTGCAATGAATTAATGTCAAACTTATGCATGAAAATGATCATCATACACAAAATAACCATTAGGAGACACATCACACAAGTAAGCAAAATCAGACTCTATTACATTGACTTTAGAAAAGAAAGGATCATCAGAGTTAAACAAGCTAGAAAGAGAAATGTCAAAGTCATCATAAAAAACATCTATGATGGAATTGAAAATAAAGGACTAAAAACTAAGCTCTTCTATTTGATCGGCAATGACTTTCAACTCCGCCGTAGGGATGTCCTCCTCGGGCTCAGGAAATAGCACCAGCTCCTTTACTATCGGCTCTTTCTCAGTAACTTTACTGGTCCCACTCAAGTGTTCAGTAAAGATTTCAAAACTATGGACCAGTTTCCCAGTGATCATCAATGGTTCAGGAGCTCCTTGGTATGGATTATATGTGCCTTTCCCATAGTGGCTTGATCTCCAACTTAGCTTCTGACTTGTTCTCTACCCTTTTCTTTCTTCTAGACTTGGCTCTAGCATTACTCCTTTCTGCTAGTTCATCAGTCTCAAGATATCCTATCCCATGCTTCAAAAACACCGTTTTGGTCTCAATAAACCCAGGTGGGCCTTGCTGGTCCTTTCCTAATCCCATTTCGGGCATGAAGTTCTGGCTTTTCATCAATTTCATGATTTTGGCACTCAGCTCATCTTTGTAGATCATACAAACCTCGAAGCTCGGACTGAATGGGATTTCTTGGGAGCCATTTTCAACACAGCAACGACAGCCTCGGTCTCAGCCGAGATGGTGACTACCTTCCCCTCATATGGAAATTTGATCTTTTGATGGACTGTGGATAGCACACCTCCCAAAGGATGAAACCATGGCCTTCCTAAGAGGACAACAAAAGTCACAGGAATATCAATCACATGAAAACTAACCCAAACTTCAACAGGTCCAGTTTTAACCAAAGCTCTGAAAGTCCCCTCAACCGGCCTTCTCGTATCATCGTAGTCCTTGATCACCACGTCATATGGCTTTAGGTCAGCCACTGTCAGCCCTAGCTTGGGCAAGATATTCAAAGGGCAAACATTAATAGTGGATTTGTTATCCACCATTACACAGCAAGTTAGCTTCCCTTTGACTTCAGCTTTGATAAACAGGGGTTTAAGGTGATCTCTCCCTTCTAATGGAAAATCATCATCCGTAAACATTACAGTTCCATGAGGGCTTTCAGTCAGTGAATCTACAAGTTGTTCAGGGGTGTGACTTAAAAGGACCTTCTTATGGTCCAAGGCCATAACTAGCACCTCTCGATGGGCTTTGGAGTGCATAAGCATCTCCCAAACGCTAGCGAGAGTTTCTTCTCCTCTCTTGGCTTTTTCAACTTTCTCAGCTTTCTCAGGCTTCTCATCCTCTTCTGATTCCTCTTTTGAGTCTATTTTCTCCTTTTCAGACTCATCAGGTTTAACTTTTTTCTTCTTCTCATGTTTCTTAACTGATTGAGCTTTCTTTCCTCCATCATTCCTCCACAGGTCTATTGCTCCTCTCTCTTCATCATCGGAGCTCCATATATCCAGAACACTCACATTGACCTCAATAAGTTGCTCTCTCAGATTTAGGCATTTCGGTTCAGGTTTTGGTGGTGTAGGTGTAGCATCAATAAAGGAGTCCAAGACTTGCTCCTCATTTAAGCCAGTGTTTATTACAAGGATGGATTGGTTTGGGGTGGCATGTTTGGGTAATTAGGTAGGGGATTGTTTCTGGTGTTTGGTTTTCTGGCTTCGGGATCAGTGATTTTGCCTAAATTGATAAGATCTTGGATTTTATGTTTCAAACAGGTGCAATTGTCGGTGTCATGGCCAATGGTCTGGTGGTATTTGCAGTAGAATTTAGGATCAACATTTGGGAATGGTGGTCTTTGGGGTAAAGGTCATAGCAGGTTGTTCTCAATTAGTTTCTCTAAAACTTTAGAGAGAGGTCTTCCTAGATTGGAAAATCTTTTAGGTTGCTGAACAACGTTTATCTGCACATTACTGCTCGATCCAATCCTACTGTTGGACCCGGTTCCCTCTCTTCCTGGGGATCTTCCATTAAAAGACTTCCTCTCTTGTGCTAAGTCAGACTCTTTTTGCACCCCAAATCTGTAAAGTTCTTCAAAATTTCAGATTCCCAAATCCTTCAACTTCTTAGAGAGCGGTAATACGCACCCCTCCATTGCTATCACCAGTTGGTCAGTCTCAGAGGGTCGATGCTTCATTTGTGCCAGTTTTGCTCTTCACCTAATTAGGAAATCAACGAAGGGCTCATTGAATCTCTGCTTGATATTATGCAAATCTCTTAAAGTCGCTTCCATCTGAATGTTGAGACTATACTATTTTACAAACGCAACATATAATCCATCCCAATTAGCATGAATGTGAGATTCTAAGGCGTAATACCACCGAATTAGCGCTCCTTCCAAAGATAGAGAGAACTGTTTGACAATTTGCGCCTTGTTCAAGCTGGTTGTTCTCATATGGGTCGCATACTGTTTAAGATGCCAATGGGGATCTTCAACACCAGTGAACTTCTTCATATCAGGAAACCTGAATTTTTGAGTTAGCGGATCATCATCTTCTCCCAAACTCAAGTCAGAGTAATTTATCGGAGCATCTATCCCTTTCTCTTTCATCATCAACTGCATCTGAGCCATGGACTTAACAAGGTCTTTAGCCCAATCTGGTTTCTCTACATTCTCTAGGGCATCCAATCTCTGTCGGATAACTGGTTCTGCTAGTAGAGTTTCTTGATCATCTTCAATCTCTAGCCTTCCTAGATTTTCGGCATTAAGATCAAATGGCCGTGGTGGAGGCACTGATGGAGGCACCTGTGGTCTCTCTTTAGTTGAATTCATCTTTGCTATCATCTCTCGAATAATCTTTTTAGTTTGTTCAGCCATTTCTGCCTTAAACTGCTTTGGATCAAAACTGGCTGATGTTGTCTCTTTCGACATTCTGACTAAGCGACCGATGTTGGAGCGTGTCCAAGCAGATGACTGATTTGGATCTATATTTACAATCATTATTGGTTAGCAACATGCATGGCGTGTATGCATGATATGTAAGCTCTCAAACAATAAATAAATGTTCTATTTACATATAACATATAACAAAGGACAATGCTTCTGTAAACGGCATCGCCACCCTTATTTCTCCCACACGCGTATTCAATGGTGAGTTCCTTATCCTAGGATTGTTGGCCGGGTTTTGATTATCAATAGGGGATAACAAAATCGACGTATATAAGCAAGCTTTCAAAACACAACAAACAAGTAGCAATTCCTTTGGAATAAAGCCAAAGTCCACTTAAATGGGCCAAATAGAGCATGAAAGGCTCAATTTTGGCATTATCCATTTGTAAATAGGTAAATGTGGGCATGAAAGGCCCAACTTTGACATGGTCCATTCGCAATGGGCTTGGACTTTATTGCAAGGCTTGCTAAATGGCATAAAACACATGCATTTGGTAAAAATCCTGGTGGAAATTGCTAAGTCATTTACATGAGCTGAGTCAAGGGTAAAAAGCTATGGCTCCCATAGCTATATACCTCCATTACGTCTCCCCACTCAAGGGTCCATGCGACGTGGATAAGTACGTGTCGTGAGTGATAATAATCAAGTATTCCACCACCAGGTTTGAGTGAAACACAAGCAGCGAAATACTGACTATTATTAGTTTATTTGGGACTGTCGTGCACATTGTGTGAAAAAAGTGTAGTGAATGTAATAATATGCAAAGGAAATGTTTTGATAATCAAAGATGATAAATAACAAAACACAGGAATCAGTTTCTCAATCCCCAGTGGAGTCGCCATTGTAGGCGGTGGGGTTTAGCGCGCGCGCCCAAGTGTTTGGCAACTACAACATTGTGTGGACTCAAGGTCCACTAGGAAATACAAAATGGGCTTGGGGCCCAAATTGGAGATGGAGTCGCCACCCGGATGAAAACCGGGACACACTTACAGTAACTAGATTCCACGGAGGTACCTAGAAGCCATCATCAGATATCGGGTTCGGAAACTGGGTATGGGCTTTGAATGCCCACCCAACCTTATGGTTGGCCTCCGTTTGTGTTTTGTATTTTATTACCCGTGATTATCAAATTAATTCCTTATTATTGTGAGTTGTAAACACTTCCATTTATATGTTACCGACTTTGCACATTAGTCCTATTTGTATGATTATTACCTTGGCATTTAATCAAATAATAGGAATAAATATTACAAACATTCATTCCAAATAAACGGGATAGGGATTAAGGATTACAACACTTTGTACAATTAACACAATAACAAATCCAAATAAAACCTCTCAAGAACTAATTAATTCACCAATTACATAGTGATTGAAAATCACCAAAAACCTTCAACAAAAAGTTATTAGTTCCACCTAAAAGTAAAC
>CATIWK010134447.1:0-10791 GCA_949634005.1 Mallotus japonicus | reverse complement strand
AGAATGGTGCAAAAAGAAAAAGATGATGGAATTTAAAGACCATGAGCAGGTGCAAAACAGAAACAGCTGGCTGCTTGGTCTTCATGGATCATTCCTCCTCCCTTGCTTGTATCAATGGCTTCTAATATTCCCACCACCTTAGTCAGTTCAGGACGTTTTTCTGCATTTGCATTCCAATATTTTCACATGATATTTGCTAGAGAACTTGGGCAACATTAGGGAATCTCTGGTCGTAAATTCTATAAACAAAATCATAGAAGATTAAATAATTAATATGACTAAACTTCAACAATATGTTCATAAACATTAAACGAAACACATTTTTAGTATCCTGAATAAGCAGAGGTACTTCAGAGTTATAGACCATAGATTTACAAATTGAAACGCCATCCTATTGTAGGCATATAAAAATACATGTTTACTGCATTATGAACTGACCTGTCGAACAACAGCGGAGGACACATTAGCGAAGCTAAGATCAAAGTAAGGCATATCACAGCAATAAATCTCCCATAAGCAAAGCTATAGACATTACATCTTCTATTATACGATTTCCCATCCAAAACCTACATAAAGTTTCTTGTCATGATGCAATCAATAATTCAGATATAGAAATTCAACTGCATTTCACTATTCTAATAATTACTAATTCACTAATGATAGCAAGTGTATGGACCAGCATTATGTCCCATAGAAGATTGACTTTACCAGCATGTTAAAACATCTCACTCAGAATTTCTATTTCCACTTAGTTTTCCGCTTCATTACTTTTGATAGAAAGATGGTTTATAAAATATTTCTACAATTATCAAATACTCTGAAGGCATGAATACCTCTAGGGACATGTATCCAAGGGTACCCATTTCACCAGTCATGTCTCTTGGATTCTGAACTTCAACAAGGGCCACACTGAAATCAACAATTTTAATAGTTTTGTGAGCATCCAGTAACATATTTTCTGTTTTTACATCACGATGTACAATTTTCTTTGAGAGAGCTAAGTCTGCATACAAGTACAAGTAGTAGAATTGTGATCAATAATTTATTTACACAAATTTTTCCAGCAATAAAAAAAACTCACCCCCTTGCAAGATCCAAAGCAAGTTGAATCACAATATTAAAAGCAAGTTTCTTTCGTCGATTCCTTATCAAAAATTGTTTCAGTGTTCCACCAGCGAGATACTCAACAACCACACAATAAGCTCTAGAAGGTAAGGATCTTTGTTCATCAGATGGGTTTTTTGAAGGAATCTTCAGATGTTATGTTCCCATTGATGCTCCAACAAACTGTTGAAAAATTGAAATAACGAGGATTAAAAATAAAAAAACCCACCAGGTTTGATGAAGAAATATAAACTCACTGGCATTAGAAAGAACCTTATATCAATTCACAATAATTTTTGAATATTCTGATCTCCCTCTATAAAATCGAAGAAGAACTGTGCTTCATGAGGAGAGGAGAGAATTCTGCAACTAATTCTCAAATCAAATCAAATCAAAGAAGAAGAAGAAGAAGAAATTGAAATTGCATATCAAGGCATACGCAGTAGTGATGGTGGAAGAACCAAAAAAAAAAAGGAAGAAGAAGAAGACGCAGATGAACGAAAATGACAGAAGAAAAAAATGGGTACGCGTGTAATTTTTGATAAAAGTTGGGCACTCGTGTTATATCTGACAAAAGGTGGGTATTTTGCTGAAAACCTGAGCTAAAAAACAGATATTTTTGTAAAAATCTCGTTAAATAAAGAGGATCCATTTGATCCATCTTTTATCATTCTCCGCCTGGCCCTTTTTTTTTCAATTTTGAATTTTTACTTTTCATTTAGGTTTTTGTTTTTTATTTTCATTTTTTGCGCTTTCCACCTTTAGCTCTACAACTTCCTCTTGTAATTTTTCAACCATTTTTTTATTGCATATCAACTTCTTCCTACAATTTTTCTTATTTGTTTAGAATTTTATATATGTGTATATGTGATTTTTTCTTAAAGTCAACATAATCCATTGCATCATTCCATTTTCCTTTATGATGGATGAATACTTATATGATTTTCATTGTACGTGTAAGGAAAGAAATCAAATAAATAAGATAGGCATGTTTAACAAATTTTTATTTTATAAATGCTATATAATAAATAGTTAATATTTAATTTATGTCATTTGTTTGTTGTTTTCTATTTGTAAGTTTTATTGCTTGTTGTTTTTTATTTGTTATTTTCTTTTTATAAGCTTTTATTTCTTGTTGTTTTTATTTGCAAGCTTTATTTTTTGCTATTTTTGTTGTAGTTTTATGTTGTTTTCTATTTATGCTTGTCGTTGTTATTTCAATACTTTATTTCTTGTTCTGTTTTGTTGTTTTCTGTTGATGATTGTTGTTGTTGTTATTTGTTGTTTTGCATTGCTTATAGATTGTAGTTGAATGGCGAATGTCAAGTTGTTATGTATAACTTTTGAAAACCGTATTGATTTTGTTTAAATTAAGCGTAAATAATTTTAGAACTATGTAATATTATCTCATTAATGAAAATGCAATTTAGAACTATTTATTATTGTTGATTTATGTAAAATTGTATGAAATATTTAGATGTTTGTTAACAGAAAGAGATAGATCTGATATATGTATGAGTTACATACTTGGCATCTGTTTGATTTTTAAGTTTGATCTTCGTTGTTGCTGTGAATGTTGTTGTGAATGTTTATCTATATAGTTTGCTGAAGAAATTTACTGCAGATCTGGTTGTTGGTTCCAGATGAAGAAAGTTGAGATTGAGCTTGAGAGATTTTTGATCTATTAAAGAAGAGATTTTGATATATTGGAGAATAAGAATGTAGTTTTTGTTTAGGAAGATTTTGTTTAAGAAGATTTTATTTAGGAAGCTTGTTTTTTAGCTGAGAAAATGGGAAGAATAATAAAGTCAAGAATTGAAATAATATTTATTTGGAAAAGTTAGTTTTTATTAATAAAAAGTTAACACCGTTTTTATATGTTTTTTAGATTTTGGGTTAATTATGATAACTTTCCATCAATAAATGAGTACAACCGAGCCCATTTCCTTTCCTGACTCAATTGAAAAACACGACCTCAATTCGCTACTCTTTGTTGGGCTAATAATTGAACCTCTCTATCATTTCCTTCAATTCTAGTGTTAGGTCCGGTTTTCACTCAATCATTTTTAAACTATCATCTTATTTTAAATAATCATATCTCACTTTCATTTTAAATAATCCCTCGATTCTAAAATAATAAACTTATTTAAGGAAAAAAGTATGTTGAATCCCTTATATTTTATTTATCTTTTTTACATTGCACCATTAATCATTGCATGGCCATCAATGACTTGCATTGTATTATTCCTAATAGCTCAATTTAAGTTAAAGTTTGTATTAAGTATTTTTTTTTTTTGAGAGAGAGATTGTGGCTAAGAGTTTGTTTGGTTCAAATGAATTCCATAAAATTTTATGGAATTCATTTGCAAATCCAAGTAAATATGTTTGGTTTAAATGAAAACTTTGTAAAATTCATTTTAAATTCCAACTTTTTAATTTTGTGGACTTGTTTGAAACTAAATCAATTCTTATTAATGAAGTATTTTGATTTAAATGAATTTGGAATTCATTTGGAAATGAAATAAATTTCTTGGTGGAATTGAACCAAACAAGGGCTAAAGTGGCAATTCCTTAACCCCCGCCCCCTCTTAAAACTATCACCTGAGCTGAAATTAAGACCAAAATTAGCTTTTTGGGCTATTTAGCTCATAAAAATCTTATTTTTAGTTATTAGCCCCTCAATCGGGTCTGAGCTTCTCGCTTACGCTACATGCGCTAAAAAAGAATCTTTAATTTTAAAGAGAGTGAAAGACAAAACTCTATATTCTCTTTTAACTGAAATTCCTAATTTGCAAAATTCTTAAATTCTTGTTTCTCAAATTTATTGATGTCCACATCTTATTCGTCTTCGTCTTACCATCCATTGTCTTCAGGTGGGAAGATCTTCTCTTGGAGGCATTATTTATGGCTAGTACAATAGTCCCATCAACTATTATTTATGTTATGATGTGACTTTCTTGTTCATTTCATGGAGAAAAAGGAATCCACATAGTAGATTTTTTTCACTTGCCCAAATAGGGTTAATGAGGTGGGTGTTATTCAACTTTTAGTTTAGGCATGATTGTTTGATGATGGTGTAACTTCATAAATATAAATTTTCAGATAAGGAAGTGTAAGTAATGAGAGTGGTATAATGTTGAGTTGCCATGGAGGGCTATTGAAGTAATAAACAATCTAAAAGCTAAGGTACAACAATATCGACAATGAAGCAATTACATTGGCAGGGAAATGAGTGTTGCTGGAAATAAGTGTAAAACTATATTGTTAAAATTAGAGGCAGAAATTCAAGCTATAAAGGAGAAAGTTTATTAATTGAAAAATGTTGCTTTGACATTCTGTAATGATGGTATGGCTATAAAGATGTTGTGCTTTTTTTTATTGTATTGTATGTTGTGTGTTTTGCAATAGGGAAGTAGTTGTTGATATGCGTAACCCTCATTCTGCTTTTAGATGAATATTTTGGTAATTTAGTGATAAAAATGGATGGGGTGATTTTATTTAGGTTAGTTATTATAGAAGGAATAGGATTTGAAGATTGAATGTATTTTGGGTTTGAAAGAAAGATAATAAAAAAAATTGCCTACAAGTAATAGATTATAATTTAGGCTAATTGAGCTTTTTACTTTATGTTAATTGAGCAATTGTTGTAAGTGCATTGAGCATTTTTTGAAAGATTACTAAGTGAAAATGATGCTACAACTAGTATATATTAAAAGGCTTGGAAGGTAATGCAAAAAATCAACACAAAAAATTAAACTAAACAAACACAAATATATGGAAGTGATTTCCATTAATTGATAAATCTGTAAAACCACTTATAATGGTATTATGGACACATGAGTTTGCCATTTACATTTGAAATGTAAATCAAGAAAGAACTCATTCTACAAAAAAAAAAACAAAAAACAAAAAGCAATTATTGGCATCAATTCTATGCACAATTTGTATGCATCTATACCTATGCTCAAAAATCCCATGTACCTATGACCAAAACATAAAACATAGTAGTCCACAGTTGCTTAAAAAATTAATTATATAGTAGTAAAAGTATAATCTATAGTAACTAAACAAAACACTAGTCTATAGAGTCCAAAAAAAATAAAAAAAAAAGTATGATTCATGTGTTGTCCATGTTTCTAAGTTTTGTTGGCAATTGCCCTTAGAATTTTTTGTCTTGTTTGAGTTGGTATTCCTGCCTATGATCCATTTATAACTTTTGAGGCAGGCTGACTGAAGCTTTCTGAAGTAGACTGACTAAAGCTTTATGAAGCAAACTAATGAGGCTTCCTTGAACCATGTTTTCAGCTCTTCCTCTTTTCAATGCTTCAACTCTTCTTTTAGCTACTACCTATAACTTTCATGTCATTATTGCCTCTGACCCATTAATCCTCAATCCTGGTGCTTGAAATCTACCATAAAAAGTATTCTATTCATATGTTTGTTTTGGTTGTATTTGGCCAATACTTCTTTAAGCTTCTTTAGCAATAGGATTACTTGGCTTGTTAAGCTTTTGCATGAAAAAAGCACTTTGTAAGAAATTTAAAATACTAAGTCAGTAAGCATAAGAAAACTGACTAATAGATATATAAAAAAATATCATGAAAACGTAAGAATTTTCATATCAAAAGCTTGTCACTCCTCATTTTATAACTATGCTTGTTGGTGGCTTTGTTGCCTTTACTTTGCCTTTGTCTTTCATTATGGTTGATGTAGTTATTAAGAAACCAACATTTACTTTGATTTTTCTGACTTATAACTAATTCTTAAATCTATAACTTTACATATACTTGAAGTGAAATCTTAAAAGTCTGGTGCATGACTACTTCCTTTATTTTACAAAACATAAATAGAAATTAGAAATAAAAATCAATTCATAAAAAGAGAAATATTTGATTGCCTAGTAAACCAGGTTCTAAACTGGTGATGCTCTCTTAAATGGGGTCTGTAAACAAAAGCATACATATTACTACAAGTAAAAATAATTTAGTAAAACATTCTCATTTGCATCTTATACAAACCTGAGATGACTGTGTAGGAGGCATTAAAGGGGCTGTATTTTTTTCTTACATGTGGCTTTGTTGTGGCCAATTTATTTAAACACATTGTATATATGATCATTATCCCTCGTCTTGATATCAAACCAAACTCCTTTAATTCATTTGAACCTTTCCTTCTTGATGTATTCAATCTTCCTTTTTTTTCTTCTTTTCAAGTGGCTCGATGGCTAGTAAGCTTGATTTTTGCTATGGTGTTGATCCTTTCATTGGTAGCATAAGATGCTCATATGTTTTGTTAAAGGCATCCCTCTTATACCAAATAGATATTTGGTCCTCTAACTTTAAGCTCAACTGATGTATTACACATAAAACATGTGGACAAGGTATTCCAGTTATGTCCTAAAACCTATAGCTACAAGATTTTTTTTCAATACACACAATGTGTTTATCTTTGCCTTCCCTAATCTTAAAACCACTTCTATCATTCCATTACACATGACAGTTAAAAGCCCTTTCCATGTTCTTCTCAATTTTTTGAACACAACTTGGACTCAACTCACTTGGCCAATTTTTCACCCAATTTCACTTTGTCTTCATTTTGTTCATCATAGTTATTCTAACAGCTTCTAATATGTGAATAATGTGTGAAAAATGTACATCCAATAGAATACTATTAAAGCTCTCGCACACATTATTAACAATTACATCACTTAATGGGACAATACTCATGAATGCTATATGTCATGTGTGGGGTGGATAAAGTAATAAATCTTAAATATCCAGATGCCATTTCTTCTAACTCTTCGAAGCTATCTAAAAATATCTCATAACATGAACTCTTTGTTGCTTTCCAAAAGTGAATTCTTAGATCAATTCCTTGCCATCGCTTTTGCCAATTTGAAAGTATGTGCATAAGACACCAGTGATGCTCTGCTTCTTGCAAATGATGTTTTACAATATACAACAACCCTTTTTGCATGTCTATTATCACAACCATGCCTGCTCCATAAAAAAATCCTAAATCTTCCTTTAGTAACTAAACTAAAGTCAAATCTGCTTGCATTTAACTTGTACAACTTCCCATGCAATGGGAAATTATTAATTATTGCCATCACATCCAACTGCAGTTAGCAATTGTTCCCCCCCCCCCCCCCCAATGAGTCAAGAGAAAGTAACCATCTAATCCTATAACTGGTTTGTAGCCTACTTTCCATCCATTCTTTGATGCCTCAAAACAAATATAGAATGCATTAAATATATTTGTACCATTTTTAGTCACCACAAAGCATGTTATTTCTATAACATAGTCATTCAACTTAGTTTGGACTTTCTTTTTAACTCTCTTCACCATGTGATACCTAATCTCAAATTTCAAGCCTTGTTTTGCTTAGCTAGCAAGTCACATACCCTTGTTGAAGGCTTCTCTTTAATTGTTTTCTTTAGATAGTATACAATAAATTTGTAAGTTATCCTTCTATTCCTAAATTGCTTCGCACAATTATGTTTAGGATTACAATCTTTCACCTTAAAATCACTAGAAGCTTTCTCTGTACATGCAAAACATATCCAAAGGCATCTTCTATAAGAGCAAACAGCTATTACCCTACTAGATTCGTTTTTAATAAAAATTAATGTCAACCACCTTGCAATTGAGTACTTGGGCATGCAAATCTAAAATTTTCAACATCCTTGAAAACCATACTCATAATAAAAATTAGCACATTAAAACTTACATCATAAATAACTCCTCGATTTTTTTTTACTTTTCATAATTTTGTTCCCTTCCTCATCAGCCTCCTCATTAAAGCTGTCTTCATTTTAATTGCCCTCGTACTAAACATCAGTTTTGACAAACTAAGGCTCTTATGTTCCATTAAACTTTGTTGTATTATCTCAAACTAGCTTTACAACTACATCTTCCTACTCATTGCTCTCTTTAGCTTCATTTATATGTAAGTTCTCTATATAAGCTCTTTCTTTCTTACTTACTTTAATTAACTTTTCATCTCCAGCATCAGAGTCCACATCAGCATCAATTACAAACTCGTCATTGTCATCTTCACTATTTCCCTCATAAATAGTCCCTATAACTTTACTTTTTCCAAACTGATAAACTAAACTAGCAAATTTTCTCCTCTTAGACCTTAATTTGCTTACTACATTATCAAAAATAACATGGAAATCTATATAGTCCTCAACTCCATTCACATTCTTATCATGTAAAACCTTATCGGTCACATTTAGTGCAAATTCATTTACTATTTCTTTATACAAGCTCAATCATACATTCTCTTTTAACCTAACATCATATACATTAGTATTGTTCTTTATATTTGATACATCACTCATATTCTTAGCCTTAAGCCTCAATTCATACCCTAGATTCACATAATTCTCTAACAAGGGCACTTAAATGACATTAGGTTCATCTAAAATATGCTCATAATATATATTAACATTCTTGTTCACATAAGTCATTAAAATTTCAGATATCCCACTGTCATTGTGTATTAACTTTAAATCTACTTCCATTTTCCCCTAGGTTTTAACCAGTATAATTTTGGTACATGTCCATACCCCAACAGACCTACCATCTTAACCATCCTAAAAAAATGTAGCTTATCAATGTCATAAATAGGAAATTTCTCAACTTCACCATTTGAATAACTGAGTATAAGATCCTTAACAAAAGTCCCTCCATGATGAATTCTGACTTGCTTCAATGGGTTCCATCTAAGTAAAATTCAAAGCAATAACAAACATCAATTACATATTGCACACAGGTTTCACACACATTCAAAATTTCATGCATGTAGACAATACATGAATTTTGAAGAATGGATGAGAGAACTTCAATATTCATCGAGATTTTATCTTTAATTGAAACCCTAAATTGATTATTTATTTTTTTGATCGATTTTAGAGCATCTACTTTGCGTTTTTTTTTTATTTTTTTTATTTTCACTTTAGGTTTTTCAATTGAGGGATTTTTGCTATTTGAAAAGAGGAAAGAAATAGGTAGTTAGATCAGTTCTTCCCATGATTGACACATGTCTGCCATTCCCGCCCTTTCTAAAAAAAGTAATTATTTTGTAACTTCACTTTCTATATATGGAGCATGCAACACAAGCGAGTAGCTCATGCCTAATTAAGGGGCTAATAGCCAAAATTGGGATTTCTATGGGTTAAATAGCCCAAAAAGTTTATTTTGAACTTAATTGTACCTTGAATGATAGTTCAAGGGGAAATTGCCACTTTAGCCGAGAGATTGTATATTTATGAGAAATTAAAATAATTACAAAAATGTTAAAAGTTTGAGTAGTTTATGTTATTATATTTATTTATTTATTTAATTTGTACTTTGCTTTAATTATCATTAAATAAGATTGTTTTTGCACATTTGATTATGATTATTTATAAAGTAAATTTTATTTTTTTAAAAATAAAATCACCCTAAAATTTCTCATAGTTCCACCGATTAAAATATAAAATAATAATTATTTAAATTCATAATTATAAAATCTAATATTTAAGTTTAAATTAATGCATGAATTCAAAATGAACTAGGTTAATAATTTTGTACATACTTGATAAGACCGAGTATTTGAGAAACAGAACGAAATTGGCCCTTTCCTTTTTTTTGTTAATATTATATTAGTATTTTTTTTTCTTTAAGCTATATTAATAATTTGATCTAAAATTAATGTATCTCATCTTAGGGGGCGTTTGTTTAGTAAAAAATAAGAGTAGGAATCAGAATCAGAATGGACGATTCCGATTCCTAGTGTTTGGTTGGCTAAAATTAACATGAGAATGAGAATATGATTCCCTCATCAATGGGAATCACCATTCCCCTCTTCTTCTTAAGGCTTGGGAATCAAGTCAATTCAATTATAAATTGGTTAAACTTTTAAATATTAACATTTATTTTTAAAAATTTATAAATAAAACATACAAATTAATAAAAATATGCATTAAATGTTTAAATAAAAAATATTTATTAAAATTAAATATTTTTTATAATTTTTTGAAAATTATAATAATATTTTTAAAAATAAATATTTTAAAAATATTTTATAATACATCATTATAGTATTAATTTTTAATATAAAAAATTATAATATTAATTTTTAATATACAAAAAATAATTACAAAAATATTTTGTCATCCAAGAAATTTTATTTGTTAAATGATATTTGATTCTCATTCTCATTACCATTCCCTAGTGAAACCAAACACATTTTTTAAATTTTCATTTCTTTTCCAATTCCTTCTCATTCTCATTCCGGAGTACGAACCAAACGCCCCTTTAATTTACAATTCTCCTATAATAATCATATCTAAAATTATGGAGATGTTATTTTTTTTCCCAATTATTGATATTCGAAGTTTACTGAATTATGACAAATTCATTTTAATTCTGATAGGATCATAAGAGCAGTAATAGTTTTCTAACAACTAATTTAATGCAATTATATATATCATGATTCGAATCCAAACATCATTTAAACGAAAATAGTCACTACCAACTGATTCTAACGATTATTAATTCATGAAAATGGTATTGAGATGATGATATATTATGCATCAACTTTAGTATAATATATTAAAAGCAAGATATGCACACCACAACTTCAAAATTAATGTAAAATGATGCATGTGTTCTAGCACATATGTGGGTAGGCTTGAA
>CATIWK010134419.1:0-18579 GCA_949634005.1 Mallotus japonicus | reverse complement strand
TAAATTTCAATGACAAGTTCTCATTCTTGATTTTGATTCTTGATTCCAACCAAGTTCAGTACCATGTACCATGAACGCTGTAAAAAAAAAAACTTTTTTCAAAAATTGAACTGATTTCTGGTCCAGAAAAAATCTTTCTTGAAAATGACAGAGGGTATAATAGTCACTTAAACTGTATTTTGTTTTGTTTTTGTTTTTTTTTTTTAAGAGTAAACTGTATTTTGTTTAAAAACCAAAATCTTGAATTCTTGATTCGTGTATTTTTCTTGACCGCCAAACACCTTATCCTTGACACACAATGTCAGCTTTCCTCCACTATTCCTTCCCTTATGTGACCACCTTCAAGAACTCCACCACAACCCCAACTCGTCCTTACTCAGCTCGACTCGGTAGTGCTATCTCAGTTAAATGCTGCGTTGCCACCACCGAGTCCCGCCGAGTCACTGTAAAGAATGGTAACGATTCACTTGACATATGCCGAGTCCTTAATGGTATGTGGCAAACAAGTGGTGGGTGGGGCCGTATTGACCGAGACGATGCCGTTGAAGCCATGCTTCAGTACGCCGATGCTGGACTCTCTACCTTCGACATGGCCGATCACTGTAAATAGTTCCTCACTCTTTTTCAATTTTTTTGTGGGGTACATTTTTTTTTTCCAATAGGGTCTCTAAAGTTTTGAATATTTACGTAAAGGTCCTTACTTTTTTGTTTTTAATACCAATTCGATCCTTTTTGAATTGATTTGATGAAACTAATGGTGGAGAAGTGAAGTAGATAAGGTAAAAGTTCTTGAATTTTAGCTATGTGTGTATTTAAAAGGTAAAGGTTTGTGCTTTATCTTTGTTTTATATCTGGACTATTGTTTTTTTTTTTTTTTTTGGAAGAATATCTGGACTATTGTTATTGTATTGAAATGGGGGATTTGATAGGCTATTCTTCTAGTAGCTTCGCCTTTAATTCGCTAAAACTGGAAACTAGAAGAGTTGGTGATACAAGAAAAGTTGATACCTTGAAGCAATTGCAATGTGTGTTAACTGAAGAAAATAATAATAATAATAACAGGCGAATTGTAGTTAAGAAAGGGAAGGATTCATTGGATATATGTAGAGTTGTGAATGGGATGTGGCAGACGAGTGGTGGATGGGGCAGGATTGAAAGAGACAAAGCTGTTAATGTTATGCTTCAATATGCTGATACTGGACTCAATACCTTTGATATGGCTGATATTTGTAATGGGATTTGCAAATAAACAGCTATTCTTCTCTTAGTTTCATATCCCATGTTATGTCGATTGTTTAAAAAACTATTCTTCTTCTTATTAATTAATCAACCTCTCTTTGTTTCCTTTTTTTCCTTTGCAACTACCATGTTCTTTGCATAATATGATGGTTTGATAGATGCAATGTTTTTAGTTTGTACTCCAGGATTGGCTTTCTCATTATTCTGTTACCTTTAATGCTGTAGATGGACCTGCTGAAGATCTTTATGGTATTTTCATTAATAAAGTTCGCCGAGAACGCCCACCAGAATTCTTGGAGCAGATTACAGGGTAAGTTACAAGTTACAACTCCATTATTCACTCAAGTTGTTTTATGAAGTCTTGTGGTTGTGGTTTCAAGGATGGTTTTCTTTATGATATTGGATTCATGCATGTACCTGCTCACCTGTTCATGTTATGCAGTCTTACTAAATGGGTGCCACCGCCAGTTAAGATGACAAGCAGCTATGTCAGGGAGAGCATCAACATCTCAAGGAAGAGAATGGATGTGTCTTCCTTGGACATGCTTCAGTTTCATTGGTATTGTTAATATTATACTTGCTGATTCTGTTATGTACAATTGCATTTTTGACATGATTTTGTTTTTGTTATTATGATGCATAAGATACTGCTGAATCTATTACTAAAAATTGTCACTTGGGACATTGTGAGTGATGCATTTTTGTAGTCACATCAAGTGCTTTACAAAAACCAATTATATCATGATTTTCACATGACAATTTTTCTCTTGGCAAACATATATAGGTGGGACTATTCCAATCCCGGTTACCTTGATGCCCTTAAACACCTGACAGACCTGAAAGAAGAAGGTTAGTGCTATCCATCTTTATTATTCATATCAAAATGGCAGCCAATTTATCTTGATTGGATTGCGTTACTTCAGCAATTGCTTGCAGGTAAAATTAAGACTGTTGCTTTGACAAATTTTGACACTGAGAGATTACAAATAATTCTGGAAAATGAAATTCCTGTTGTCAGCAATCAGGTAAATCTTTCAAGGTCCTTTTGGCAAAACCGCATTTGTCTGTATATTGTAGCTAATAGCAACTGGTATGCTGCACTTGATCAGGTTCAACATTCAGTTGTTGATATGCGTCCTCAGCAGAAAATGGCGGAGCTTTGTCAACTAACAGGAGTTAAACTTATAACGTATGTTTGTCTCCCTCTCTTCTGTAAGACAGCACAAATGCCTATTCATTTATTGGATGATGAGAATGCTCTTAAAATGATAGGGCAGTGATTTTTTTCTCTTGTGAGATTCATTATTTGAGCTTTTTTTTCCCTCAAATTATTTCAATGTAGTTGTTATATTTTTTTCGTTTAATAATTTAAATATCAGAACAATTAAATTAGTGCAACCAACATGCTTATTCTAATGATACAAACAAATACAGGTACGGGACAGTAATGGGTGGGCTTCTGTCGGAAAAGTTTGTTGACACCAACTTAGCTATTCCTTTTGCTGGACCACCATTAAACACGCCTTCCCTCCAGAAGTACAAAAGGGTACAATATAATAACTCTTAAGTCTGAATATATGCAGTGCCTCTATGTAACCAAGGAGCCATTTGGTATTTGTATAAGCTTAGAGTTTAGCTGAACTCTATTGATGCTCATGAGAACCTCACTTTACTGAGTTTAAAGCACAAACGGTACTATAACTTTGACCTATATTTCAAAATGGTACCAGATTTTTAATTTTTTTCTTTTCGGTCCCTTAATTTCTATTTTGTTTCAGATCATAGTCCCTTAATGATTTCAGATCAAATTTAGCATACGGGACAACATGAATAAGTATATTTTTTTGTATATTCGCTATGTAAGCATCCAATTAAGCAGTCTAATTATCTTGTGGACTCCATAAAATTAAATTTGCTAAAATTTTATTTTTGTGGGGCCCACAAGCAAATTTTGTTTTATGGGCAAACAAGATGATTAGACTGTTTAATGGGATATTTACATGGCGAATATATTAAAAATATATTTATTCCGACTGCCACGTATGCTAATTTTGATTGGATATGTTTGAGGTACTTTAATCTGAAACAAAAAATAGAACTTGTGGTACTGAAAAGAAAAAAAATAGAACTTGTGGTACCGAAAAGAAAAAAATTAAAAATCTGGTACCATTTTAAAACATGGGACAAAATTATGGTACAACGGTGCAATAAACCCTCACTTTACTTGAGCTGCAAATTAAGCCTGCTTTTTTAATTTGTCTAGTCCTTTGCATACAACGTAACAACTTGGTAAAAAATTGTACTCCTAGTTTGCCTTGATGAGAAGAATCAAGATTTGAGGTTTGGAATATCAAAAATTACTATAATATGCAGTTTTCGATAAGATTGTGTAATAAATATGACAGATGGTGGATGCTTGGGGAGGATGGAGTCAGTTCCAAGTTTTGCTGCAGACACTTAAAAAGGTAGCTTCAAAACATGGGGTCTCCATTCCAACAGTTGCCGTAAAATATATACTAGATCAGGTAATATTACACACTTTTTTCAAGTCACCTTTAAATTATTTCTAGAATAGTACTAATTCTTCTGTTCTTCTTCTGGTATGGTATGTGTAACTGCAGCCAGCAGTAGCAGGATCAATGATAGGTGTTCGACTTGGTCTGTCTGAACATATCAACGATGTTAATGCTATATTTTCACTTGTTCTTGATGAGGAGGATGTAAATAGCATTCAAGAGGTTTCCAAGAAAGGAAAGGATCTGATGAAAGTGATTGGTGACTGTGGAGATGAATATAGGCGCGTATGAACTCAGCATGATTATTTTTTGATTGTTCGTATCACATTTTTCTTTTGAAGGAATTCTGTATATTCCCCTGAGCTAGCTGAAGTGAAATGTTTCTTGCTGTGATCAAAACTGATTTCTCTTTGGGGATTTGAGAAAAAAAGTTGGGGAGTTTTAAACTCCTGCGAAAAGAATGATGTAAATTCCAAGTACTATAGTACAGTAAAACCTTGATGAAATATTAATAATTTATTGTATAGAGGCTATTAAGTTATAAATGTTTTATATATATGTCATAGGTTAAATTTCTTAGTATTATATACGTCTTATTTTTAATGAAAATAAAGGGACAATTTACTTAACCACTATGGTCTATCAATATTCAATATCCTTTTTTTTTTTTTGAAAAATATTCAATATCTTTGATTACTTAAACTTAAAAGAAGAGAAAATGATAGAATCAAAGATGTTAAAAGTGAAAATTTTTATCAACAATTGTTGGAATTAGTAGGTAGAAACTGTTCTTATTAGACTTGTAATATATACAGTTGTACTAAATAGTTATTGGAAAACATTTACCATTGAATTCAAAATAAATTATTAATGATTTTTATCTATGCTAAGAATTTCTATTATTTTTATCCACAGTATATAATAAATTCATAAAGATTAATGTTACTTTGTGACTAAAAAAGTAATCTGAAATTTTCTTAAACCAGTATCACTTAATTAATTTTCATATTTAATGTGATGTATTCATATTTTATTGTGAGTAATACCAATAGTTCAAACCAAAGAAAAAGTGAAATTTTTTTTACTGAATTCATAATTAATTCAAATCATTCAAGCGTTTTTCCCAAATCATAAAAAAATTCTACTTTTAAAAAAAAATTAAAAAATAAAATATGTATAGTAGGTATACATTCCAATACCAACCTAATAATTCTCAAAACCAATCTTTCCATAACTAAAAAAAAAAATATACCAACAAAAATTAAAGAAAATAAAATTAACGTGATATTTTATATTTCCATTATTATATATTAAAATTATTTATTTAATTATTTTATTCTGCTACGAATTATTTTCACATAATTTTTTGATCTATACTACAATTTCAAAAAAAAAAAAACCTTTAAAAAACGTCGTAGTTTTGATTGGGCGTAGACCAAATCTTATTTTCAATGCGAGCCACTTCCAACTTGATATCTTTTATCTTCTTCCCTCCTTTGTTTCATTAGGCAGAGACGTTTAAGAGAAGGTGGATCCGTCGTGCTCAGTGAGAAGTTGACAGTGACAGGTGCATTTCTGTTGTATTTTCTACTCAAATATCAGTGCTTTAGTTGCTTGTTAAAATTGTTCATCGTAACTTCTGGACTAATATTTTTGAAAATTATGCGGTGATTTTGTTCATAAAGAGTAGCAATTGGTCTTCATTGTAGCTTACAGGATTATAATATAGATGTAGTTATCTATATCCTTTCTAATACTTCTTTTTTTTGTCCAATGTTAGTTCACATATGTTCTTGTTTCTTGTTACCCATCTGAAAAAAAAAAAAAAAAAAAAAAAAAGACTGTCCTAGATATGAGGAGACTGAGTAGCTAATGGTTAACCCGTCATTTGCACTGACAATGCCAACTTTTTAATCAACAGGCCTGGCCACGGGCCGGTTCAGACCCTGAACCGGACCGGAACCGGCCGGTCAAAATTGAAACTGGAACCGGTCAAATTCGGAACCGGGTTGAACCGGCTTGAAACAGTAGGGAAGACCGGTTTAGGGTCGGTTCCTCCCCAGATGGAACTGTAAACCGACGGTTCCGGTTCAGAACCGGCATTTAAAAAAAAATATACATATATATATATATATATATATATATATATATATATATATATATATATATATATATATATGTATTTTTTATTTTAATTTTCTCATTTAATTTATTAATTCAAACCTTTAAATTTTTGAAAAATAGTCAACATGTAAATGATCATTTTTAATTTATAAACTAAGTTAATATATTTCTTTTAATTTTATTTTTAATTCAAACTCTATGAATTTTTCAATTTCAAGTCATAGTTAATTATAATTTTTTAATTTATTTTTATAATTTAATTTTTTAATTCAAACCCTTTAAATTTTTTCAAAAATATTTCAACACCTTCAAGTCCTCCAGTCACTAGACCAAACCCTTTAAAAGTAATTTATTTCAATTTTTTAAAAAATATTTTTTAAAACAAACCAGTCGAACCATAACTGTGAATAGGAACCGGACCGATTCCGAACCGACCTGGAACCGTAAGAGTAGCCAGTTCCAGTCCGGTTTCACTTAGGGTGGAACCGTGAACCGCCGGTTCTGAACCGGAACCGGCCGGTTCTTGAACCGTGGCCACCCCTAAATCAACTGCCATTAAAGTATTTAACCTTCAAAACTTTTTAATCTTCTTTTTTTATTACCAATAAAGTATCTAAACTCGATTTCCGAACAAAGTTGACTACATGGTATGCTATATGACACCACATAGCGCTGACGTGACACTATATGACATGGTGTCACTTGCCACACACTAATAATATTTGATTGAAAAGTTGATATAGCTTAAAAAAAAAAACATTTGATACAGCATCCAAAAAAACATACTTTATTCTGCACTAAAAGAGAACTAACATAAGCCATTGGAAGGAAGGAATTTCCACTAAACCATTCAACAGACACTAAGATATACCCTTAATTCTACTTCAGATAATTGAAAAATGGTATGTTTGGGACAGGTATCCATTTCACATACCAAGCAAATGGCCATGGCATAGCTGGCTGCCATTTCCAATGCTAGCACCCCATTGTCCCCAATTCAGTCTCTCTGTACTTGCAAATCTCTTTAGAAATTCCAATTGTACCTATGATGCCCAGAAACAATTTTCTCGTGTATCCCTTTGAAAATGGTTTTCTTCTTCAACTCTCTTGCATTAAATGTATTAAAAACCTGGCAAAGAACAAATGATTGAACATCAGGGTGTCATTTACCTCGTCATTCACATGGAAGATTGCTTTAAATTTGAATTTTATGGTCAACAGTATATATCTATTTGATATATAGCTTGGGCTGATATATTCCTCCACATGATGTTAGTTATAAGAGGAATTTTGAATTTTTCTCTCAAAAGTTTACTGTTTATAGTCTTCCTCTTTAGTTTTTGTTCTGGTTTTTGGGTGATTTCTTGGCCATTTTGGTCAAAAAATCACCCAAACACCTTAATAGTTCTCTAGTTTTATTTATCTTTTTCATATTATATCTTTTCAAGTTTTAGTTTTCATATCTAGTGTCAGCTATGCAGTCTTAGTGCTCTCGTGGTGAGAGGTCTTAGTGCTCTTTGGGTCTCCTCTGTACCCAGTAGAGATTCAAAGTCTTGCTCTTACAGTATAGTTGAATCTGTAACTTTTAAAGAGCAAAAGGAGATCGATGATCGGTCTGTAGATCCGGCGCAAGTTTGGTTGAGCTTTCTGCTGCGCTTTCTTCTTTCTAAATATGTTTGGTTGAGCTTTGTGCTCATTATTAGTATGGGTTATACCCCATTTTTCATATGTGTTTGTGTTGGTCTTGCGTTCCAGCAAGGGTTGGTCTTATGTTGGTCTTGTCCCTTGTTTGGATTTTGTTCTACTCACTGAAGATGAAGGATTTGGCCTCCATTTTGATTTTGCGGTTCTTCTTCTTCGGCTGATGTCCTCATTCAGTGATGGTTGGTTTTTCCTGCCCACCACTTGTTCGACATAATGTTTCTTTGAGTCCCTGAAGAGTATGAGCCATGCTGTGTTCAATATCACCAGAGAACAATCCAATTCCTTTCCCGCCAGCAAGCGTTCATTCTCAGCCGTTGTTGATAGTTTTGTGGCTTTCATCGCCGGCGCGTGTTCCACATCGTTATGAACATGCTAGTGACAATGATGCAGCTGTGGAGTTTCTACCTTTCCGTGCTCTAGAAGGTGAATTGAAAGTAGCAATATGTCAACAATGGCCTGTTAGAAGGCCTTTCCCTGTCCTTGCAGTTGCAGCAGGTTTTTGGTCTGGCAACAACAAGAAGCTCTATTAAGCTAGCCAAGCAAATCTATCTGAGAAGACGAGATTGCCAGTTTTTTTGTTTTGATTCCAGTTCTATTTTCTGTACTTCCTTTAGTTATTAGTCTATTTAATTATTGCCATAGTCTCATGAGAAACTTTGATAGGATTTTGTTATCAGTTTCTCTTGTAGACTGAGAAGTGGTTGCCAGTCTCAGGTAACTTCAATGGTGTTTGGAGCTATAGATTTTATTAGCTCTCATTTTGGTCTGTGAGTACCTAGTACTCTCCACTGCCCTTTGGGCTATGTTCAATGATATCCTCCTTCCCAGCTTTTATGCTGTGGAATGCTTCCAAAAAAAAAGAGTACAGTTTGGTAACAATCCATACAATTTAATTAATTTATAGGCAATAAGGTTCCTCTAGAGTCTTTATTAGGGTTATTTGCCATTTTATGGAAAAATGTAAAACTATTTCCCAATTTGTGATACTTTATAAAGTATTTTCCAATTTGTGCTGATTTTTTTTTTTTAAAAAGTCATTTTACCATTGGAAATAGTGAAATTGCAAGAAAACAAATTTGACTCAAATCATTCTACCATTGTAAACGGTGGAATGAGAAAAAGAAAATTCTTGTATTCATTTCGCCATTATCAGTGGCGAAATGAATTGTCCAAGACAAGACAAGACAAGACCGAAGCTGAACTGAGCCCTGCAGCCTTAATACATTCCGCCAACCAGAGTGGCAAAATGCCTTCTGATGTTGTGCCTTCCCAAACACCTGTCGCTGCGTCCCATCGGTGTCAAATGTCCACCCATTTCGCCATTGGCAATGGCAAAATGGCTCTAACAGGGATTCTTCCATTCTGCTAGTTTGACTGGCGGAATGGGTGAAATTTTTTTTTTTTTGGTTAAATAGCATGGTTTGAAGCAGGGAAACATACACACACAGACCTCTCGCGTTCCTCACTCAAGAGAAGTTCCTGCTCCTTCTGCTTTTCTTCTTTTTCAAGCAAAAAAAATAATAATAATAACCTAAAGATTTGTTGTAATATTTATTAAAACTTCTTCCAGCAAATTGACGGAAGGTTATATTGTAAAAAAAAAAGAAGGTAAATTCAAGATCATGATAAAAAAAAATCAAGTTCAATTCAAGAAATCTTATTTAGAAAATATGTACTATTTGAGTCTTTACTATTCAACAATTTTTGTCACCAGATGTATTTTGTTTGTTGCACAAATAGAATTTCTATTAGATTTTATCAAAATTATATTCTTGAAAGGACCTTTTTATTGTGCCTTTAGAGGTATAAATATCTATACCTCATTACCATAAAACTTATGTTAAATCTTGGTCATTTTAATATAAGCTGTTACCTGTTGTACATGTTAAATAATTTTTTAATTTAATTTAGTATTTAAATAATTACAAAATAAAATTTTCAATAAATTACAATACAATTTAACTTGAATTTAAATCTATCTTTTATTTTATTTATTCTCAATAATTTTATTTGTGAGAACCAATAATCTAAAAGATTTGGGAAAACCTAATAGGATGTGTATATATACATCTCTTTCTCTAGGGTTTTTGATATTCGTTTTTTTTTTAACTTTTATTAGTTCTTTTAAGAGAAGAACATAGAGAGAAAAATGAGGACTTTAAGAAAAGGTATTGGCATACCAACACCATTTTTGAATATCCTGTTCGTGTGGGTACTAATAGAGGATGTAGTTGAATTAGTAGTGTCTTAATTCGACAAGAAATACAAAAAGCTCGAGGTAGGGTGTCACCGACATGAACCTCCTCTCATCCTTCCAACCATCTTGCCTCATGCTCATCTTGGTAAGATTTTTTTAACTGAATTACATGGATCCTGTGAGGATTTCATGATTAAAATTTTATTTTTCACTATATGTTTATATTAAGAAACCCAACACTTAGGACGTTCATCTTGAAAGTGACCGCCTTTTGCACTTGAACTAAATGACTTTCTTTGCTTTCTTGGAGCAACCTCTTCTTTCGGACTCTTTGTGTTTGCTCAAGTTTTTCTTCTTTAAGTACTCTATGAAGTTCTTAGTGAATAATGCAATCTCATTATCATCTTCACTTGAGTCTTTAAGGTCATCTTCATCACTTGATTGTTGTGATACTTTGAATGCAAAACTGTTCTTTTTTTCCTCTTTGCCTTATTATTCCTCTTCCTTTTGCCTTAAGGTAAGCTCACGAGTGAAACGTTTACAAATAAGGATGCCAACTGAAAGCTAGGAGAGGTCATGAGATTCTTTAATTGAAGTCATCCTTTACTCCCAATCCTTTTTAGGTTGCACCTTCAAGATCTTAGTGTTGACTTCTTTTTTGGAGTAGTGCTTGCCTAACTTCCTTAAGGTTGTCAGGAGCGCATTCAACTATTTGTCATCTCAGTTATGGACTCATGAGGCTTCATCTTGAATAGTTCATACTGATAGACATGGAGTTGAACTTTCTTATATCACACTCGGATGTTGCCTTCATAGTGATTCTCTAAGGTTTTACACATTTCTTTGTTTGAAATACAATCTTGAATCTTGCTTCCTTCCTCTCTTGACAAGGAAGCAATAAGAACTGTCATAACCTTTTTTTCTTGTGGTTCTCATCATTTTCTTCTTGAGACCACTCCTTTCTTTCTTTTAGAATTTAGACGCCTTTCGCCATCTTCATGGGAAGGTTCGACACATCCAAAATCACATCCCATAATTTAATGGGTTCACTATCAAGGTAAAGCTCCATTTTTTGTTTCCAAAAAGGGTAGTCAGTTCCATCAAAGAATTTTTTTTATTTTAATTCCAAAATAGAACTATTAACAATTTATTTAAGATAACAGTTACCTTAAATAAATAAATAAATATATATATATATATATATTATTGGCCTTCACTAAGTTTGTTTAAGGCCTGTTCTAAGTATGCGACCCTATAGATTCACACAACGTTGGCAGTAGTCTAAAATTCTAATTCTGGCCTAAAAATCATAAGCGGTCTCTAGCAAGATATTATGACTACCCTAGTCAAGTGAAGGCCAGTAATCCTACATAACCTAATTCACAATAAGTATTATAGTCCTTTTATCACATGATGCCTTTATTGAATATAAGGCATGATTTATGTTATCATTATATTATTCAATCATATTATTTCTCGATCCTAAGTATAATGATATTGATAACTCTTTATCAACTCATTCCAGCATGCCATGCATTTTTCCTCAGTCTAACTCATTAAAGGGGCCAACAGATATTTTACTTAAAATAAATGAGGGACAAATTCTTTCTTAACCCCTCACATTCCTCATATAAATTATTCTATATCCAATAACAATCTATTCCATCATCCTATTAAATATGATATTAGAATGTGTTAAAATACATAACTTATTATGTAGGAAACCATAGTGATTTTAAGTTAGAGGACTAAAATAATACTACTATGATAAGAATCACTCATGACAATTATCCATATAGTATTCTTATAGTGGGTCGATCCAGTATATCATTTCTCAAATATGTACCAATGAGTTGATTTAATATCTCACATAAATGGTCAGAGGCAGCTATGTACTCAACTTTTTTTATAGAATCAACAATTGGTATCTACTCATTATGCGTAAGGCATATGAGACATTTGGTCGAGTACATAATATTGTATACATGATAGATCTAATAACACAAGCATATAGGATTTTACTCATGTGGTCTCACTCATCTTGTGTTATTGGACACTAAGTCTTGTTAAGACATATGCCATAGGATATTGGCAAGAATCCTCTTTTGGAATATTACATATTGAACCTATTTAGTACTTTGTCAATATAAGTACTCTAACTTAGGCTAATAGGCCTCTTAGATCTATCTATATGGATCTTGATGCCTAAAATATAGGCGGCTTCAACCTAGTCCTTCATTGAGAGACAATTCCCCAACCATGATTTAATATTTTGTAAAGTAGGAATTTCATTTCCAATGGGTAATATGTCATCAACATATAGCACTAGAAAAACTATTATGCTCCCAGTGGCCTTCTTGTAGACACAAGGCTCATCTTCATTCTTAATGAAGCCATACTCTTTGACTGCTTCATCAAAATAAAGATTGCAATTTTGAGAAGCTTAGTTAAATCTATAAATAGATCTCTAAAGCTCTCAAACCTTCCCAAAATACTCAGGATTGACAAAAACCTTTGGTTGTGTCATGTACACATCCTCAATTAGGTTTTCATTAAGAAACGTTGTTTTAACATCCATTTGCCATATCTCATAATCATAGTATACAACTATGCAATGAGAATTTGAATGGATTAGCATAGCGACTGGTGAAAAAGGTTTCATCATAATCTATACCATATGTTTGCTTGAAACTCTTTGCAACTAGTCTTGCCTTAAAGGTATGCACATTGTCATCCATGTCAGTTTTCTTTTTTAAAATCCATTTGTACCCAGTAGTTTTTAAACCATCAAATGGATCAATCTAAGTCCATGCTTAATTATCATGCATAGATTACATTTATAATTTCGTGGCTTCTAACCATTTCTCAGAGTTGGGACTATTCATGGCCTCTTGGTAGGATGCGGGATCACTTTGATCCATAATTTTCACATCATTATTATCAGTTAAGAAAAATTCATATCTCTTAGGGCTCTGATGGATCCCACTATACTTCCTTAGGCCTTATGGTACTTTTGTAGGTTCAACTATTACCTATTAATCCAGTTAAGGTTCCATAAGTAGTACAATACTATATTATGGTTCTTGAATTTCTTTAAGTTGGTTCTTCAATTTCTTTAAGTTGTATCTTACTCCCACTAGTTCTTTTAGAAATAATTTCTCTTTCTAAAATGGCACCATTCTAAGCAACAATCACTTTGTTCTCAGCAGAACTGTAGAAGTAATATCCTTTGGTTTTTTTAGGATATCCCATAAAAAGGTAATTATTTGATCTGGGTGCCAATTTATATAAGATTTGATGCTTTACATAAGCCTCACATCCCCAAATCTTGAGAAAAGATAAATTGGAAGACTTCCTAGTCCATATCTTATATGGTGTCTTTTCAACTAACTTTTATGGAATTTTGTTTAGTACGAAAGCAACAGGTTCTAGAGTATACCCCTAAAAGGAGATTGGAAGATCTGATTAACTCATCATGGATCAAACTATATTCAATAAAGTTCACTTTCTCTACTCAGACACACCATTCCATTGTGGTGTTCCTAGTGGAGTTAATTGTGAGATTATCCCACAATCCCTAAGATCATCAATAAATTCTTGGCTTAAATGCTCTCCACCTCGATCATATCTAAGTGCTTTAATATTCTTACCAAGTTGATTTTGCACTTCATTTTTGAAAATTTTGAACTTTTCAAAAGATTTGGATTTATATTTCGTCATATGGACATAGCCATACCTACTTAAATCATCTGTGAAAGTAATGAATTACTAAACATCTTCTATAGTAGTGGAACTTAATGGACCATATACATCAGAATCTACAAGGTTCAACAAGTCATCAACCCTTATAATATGCCCAGTAAAAGGTGTTTTAGTCATTTTTCCTAATAAATAAGCTTCACATGTTTCAAATGATTCAAAATCAAATGAATTCAAAAGCCCATGTTGGTGGAGTTTTGAAATGCATTTCTCATTTATATGGCCTAAACAACAATGTCAAATATAAGTAGTGTTTAAATTATTAGATTTAAACTTTTTGTATCAATAGTATAAATGAACTTTTCATTGATGTCTTCAATGTTTAAAACATAAAGACCATTAGTTCATGGAGCATATCCATAGAAAATATTATCATGATAAATAGAGCATTTATTATTCCTAATAATAAGCTCAAAACCATCCTTATCCAAACAAAAAACAAAAATATTAAGTACATAATAACAATTTTCTAAACTCAAAACAAGTCCACTAGGCAATGTTAACTCGTAAGTTCCTACAGCTAAAGCAACAACTCTTGCTTCATTTCAACTTATAAGTTCACTTTGCCTTTAGCCAAGATTCTACTTATTTTTAGACTCTGCACATTAGCATAAATGTGAGATCCATATTCAGTGTCTAATACCTAAGAATCAAAAGTAAATAAATTGACTCTTATAATATAATTACTTGAAAAGGTAGTTGCACTACCCTTATTCTTTTTCAACATCCAAATAGAGCTTGCAATTTTTTTTCTAATGGCCCAGCTCATTGCAAAAACAACATATTCCCTCCTTTGGTAGTTTTTCTTGAGGTTCAAGTTTGGACTTGGGCTTAGGCTTAGGTTTCTAAAAGCTTTTGTGAGACTTAATCTTGCCATTACCCTTACCCATTCTTTTCATACCTTTCCCTTTATTAACCATTAAAACATCTTTAGTAGTCTTGATGCTCTTTTCAGCAGTCTTAAGCATTTTATACAATTCAAAAATAGTTTTCTCCATACTATGCATGTTATAATTTATAACAAACCCATCATAAGCTTCAGCCAAAGATTTGAGAATGATATCAACAACTAATTCTTGCTTGATCGTGAGACCATGCTTGTCCAAATTATCAAGACGACCTTTATCTTAAGAATACGAGGACTCACTGAGCTACTAGCAGTCAACTTATAAGAGAGTAATGCCTTTATGGTGGCAAACCATTGAATATTAGCTTTCTCTTGGAACATTTCCTTAAGATGGCTTATCATGGTATAAGCCTCTATTTCCATCAATTGCTTTTGAAGCTCTGATTCCATGCATCCAAGCATAAGGTAAGTGACATCAACAAAATCATTAAGATGCTTACTATGAGCATCCTTTTGAGCTCTAGGAGCATTAGTGGCAGGTTCATGTGGGATAGATTGATCAAGGATATATTCCTTTTTGTCTTGCCTAAGAACAATGCTTAGGTTTCTATACCAATCAAGGAAGTTAGTCCCATTAAGCTTGTCCTTCTCAAGGATGATTATAGTGACAAATTAGATGCAATGTTTAATGCCATTATTTGTAAAAAAAAAATATATATGCAACGTACTCAACATTTTATTTAATAATTTCGGTGAGGCAGAATTATAAATCCCATAAACTTTAATCAAATAATAATAACCCTCAAAGTTAATTTAACCGATCACAACAATTGTAATTTTAGTTAGCCAAGATCCATATTTCACCCTACTCTAAGCTTTGGCTTATCACCTAAAGTATGGTTATTTAGGTAGGTAACACTTTACCAATTACATCTTATGTAACTCTTGGAAAGATATAGGATTTGACATCACATGTCTTGGCTAATTAAAAATCCCATCTAATTCCCTAGTTCCAAAACTATTTTAATAACCTAGTTAAGTCAAACCATTTCAAACATTTCAATACCATTATTATCTAACTTATCTTACTTAGATAGCTTAATGCACCATGCTTTGGCAGAACCTATATGCAGTAATCCAAGTCTTAACAAGTTCAAATTGTGTAAGGCATTTTAGTAACTTAATATTAAATAAGGGTTCTATTTAATTTTATCTTATATGGTTATTATGTTGCATCACATACATAGCATCACATGCATAGCTCGTGACATAGTATGGCCCAAATCTAGATTAATCTTTATAAGCTAATATGAAGATTAAAGGTCAATCCTGGGTAATAATACAGACTCTATCTTGAGCATCTACCTTGGATGTTCATCTTAGGTATCCACCTTAGATCTCTATCTTGGGCCTCCACCTTAGATCTCCATTTTGGGCCTCCATTTTGAACCTCTATCTTATGTTTTGATTTAAATAACATTACATGTTGTAATCTCTACTACTCTATCATTACTAATAAAATAAAAATCATAACAAATGAAAAATGACATACATACCATATTTAATAAAATTACATCCTATGAAAAATGAATAGTAAAAATCCAATCACATTGGTCTAAGGGCCATGCCATGCACCATGCATTTTACACTAAACATATAGAGCATAATAATTTAATTTTCATTAAAGTTAATTATTATTATGACCAAAATGAATTATGTGGTGAATCCATTTGGGATTAAGGGGCAGCATCCCTAGCAGGTCCAAGGGGCAGCGCTCCTAGTGGCGGTCCCGCTTCTTTAATCTATTCAAAACATATTGTTTTGTTTAACACTTAAACAAACCACCATTGAAAATCAATTTGTATAATCACAATTATACTTGTTAAACACTTAAATAGAGAGCCATCAAGTAATCGATTCGAAAACATATTTACTATTTTATTCAATCATATAAATAAAACATATTATAAAATTTTACAAAAATAGTATGTGTTTTTAATGAAATTCACACTGCTAATTCTCTTTAATCATATTAAATAGCTATAAACATTAATCAAGTTAATGTATGAAACAAGTTTTCAAAATAGATTGATTAAATCGTCACATAAACAAAACAAACATGTTTTCAAAATAGATTGATTAAATCGTCACATAAACAAAACCTATTCAATTAAAATTTTGAAAAATGTCTTTTTCAAAAACTCATCATCCAAATCAAGTGTGTGTGTATATATATATACATAGAATTAATTTAATCAAATTATAAGTAGCTTTGATACTATTGTTAGGTTTCGTGATATAAACACACCATGAAAAATAAAATTTCAATCACAAAATCTTCATATGATCCATACAGTTCAGTTAAATCAATAAAAAAGGGTTCCAAAATCTCACCAAGATGAACACAAGGTAAGACGATTGAAAGGATGTGAAAGGGTTCAAGCGGTGACATCCTACCTCAAGCTTTCGTATTTCTTGTTGGATTAAGACATTGTCAATTCAACTACGTCCTCTACTGGTATCCACACAAATAGGATATATAAAAAATAGTGTTTGTATGCTAGCACCTTTTCTCCAAGTCCTCACTTTTTCTCTTTGTTTTATTTTCTCAAAAGAATTAATAAAAGGTGAAAAATGAATTGCAGAAACCCTATAGAAAAGAGATGTATATATACACATCCCATTAAGGTTTCTCAAATCTTTCACTTTCCAAAACGATTTTTAGTATGTTCATCTTTCTGTTTCTGTTTTGATGTTAATTCCAAAACAGAATTATTACCAATATATATATATATATATATCATAGAAAGTTTCAATGGATGGGTTAATCCCAAGTTCATTTTGGGCCTGTTTTAAGTGTATGACCCTATAGGTTCACACAATATTGGCAGTAGGCCTAAAATCCTATTTTTAGCCCATAAATCCTATTTTTAGCCCATAAATCATAAGTGGTCTCTAGTAAGACATTATGACTACATAAGTTATGTGAAGGCTGATAATCCAACATAAACTAATTCACAATAAGTATTATAGTCATTTTGTCACATGATACCTTGATTGAACATTAGGACATAGTTTATGTTATCCTTATATTATTCAATCATATTATTTCTCGATCCTAAATATACTAATATTGATAACTCTTTATCAACTCATTCTAGTATGGCCATGTATTTTTCCTTAGTTTAACTCATTGAGAGGCCAACAGAAATCTTACTCAGAACAAATAAAGGACAAATTTCTTCTCAAACTCTCACATTTCTCATATAACCCATTCTATATCCAACAATAATCTATCGCATCATCCTGTTAAAGATGTTGTTAGAATGTGTCAAAATACAGAACTTATTATTTAGGAAACCATGGTTAAGTCAGAGGACTAAAATAATACTACTGTAATGAGAATTATTTACAACAATTATCCATGTATTATTCTCATAGTGGGTCCATCCAATACATCATTTTTCAAATATGTACCCATGAGTTGAATTAATATCTCATATAAATGGTTAGTAAAACATAATCAACTTCATACTAGTTTGCATTCATTATTGTTCCAATAATAATGATCAGGTAGGGATAATTTAAATGGAGAAGTACAATTTTGATCCCTGTGGTTCTGCCTTTTGACAAAACCAGTCCTGTGATTTTTTTTTTGTTTTTAAGTATAATGTGTTTTACATTTTTTACACTTTAGTACCCTTTTAACTAATATCATCATTATTTTATAATAAAATATTAATATAATATTAATTTTCAATGATAAATTTATTCTATATATGATTTACGATCAATCCAACCAATTGGTTATTTTTAAAAATATTGTACATTTATTTTAAAAATCATTTCATTTTATTCATAATTAAATTAAAAATATATCTAAATTTAATTTTTTTTGTGAGTTTATTATAGTTAGTTGAATAATATATTGCTCATTATATGATTTTAGCATTAATGAAAATATATATTATTTTTACATTAAAGCATATTGTAGGCGGCGGGGTTTAGCGCGCGCCCAAGTGTTGGCGACCATTGCACTATGTCGGGCCTTCGACCCGCGTGAGAAATACGATGCAGGTCTAAAAAGCCTACTCGGAGATGGAGTCGCCACCCGGGTGAAATCCGGGACACACTTTTACTGCAACTGGATTCCACGGAGGTTCCCAGAAGCCGTCATCAGAGAACGGGTTCGG
>CATIWK010134358.1:0-13977 GCA_949634005.1 Mallotus japonicus | reverse complement strand
TGACAATTTTATGCTATTAATGGATTTATTAGCAAATATTATTTGTGAACCGGAATTTTATTATTTATTTGGAAAATAAATATCTTTAATATTTTCATAGTATAATTTAGGTGATTTGAAAAAATTATTTATTTATTATATTTTTTGCGATGTTGGATCTCGGTTGGGCACAAAGTGCAAGGTGGGGCCCAACTCGAGTTGTTGAGTTGTGAGACTGTTAGAAGTGTCGTTTTGTGCAGGAATGTCTTTACTTTTAGTAGAGAGATGTCCGTTTTACAAAGTAGTCTCTGCCGAATTTTCGGTAGCTTTCTCGTAAAACGTGACATCGATATCTGTTAAATTTCAAGTCTGTATAGTATTGTGTCTTAGATCGAGTCAATCTCATCATTCCATGTTTTTAATAAATTTTGAGAATTTTTACAGATTTATTTATTTTATCATATTAGCATATTTTAAATAAATATTATTTATTTTAGAGAACTCCGGGACGAGAGCTGTAGCACTTGGGCAGCAAAGGACGCGTCACCCAACTTGCTCAACCTGTGAGTTAATTTTATAGAATGTGTGTTGTGAAGATTTAAATTATATTTTTACGTGGTTAAATAGTAAAGAAGCTGATTATTTAAATTTACTTATGAATTTATTTAATAGAATCATATGCAGGATTATTTCTTTTATTATTATGTTTAGCATTGAAAGAATGCTTTAAATGAAATTATTTCATTCTACCTTATTTATTTATTTATTTACGATTTAAATTGATTTAGAAAATTGGTAGAACGTGCTACTAGTGGGTGTCACTAGGACCACGTGCGCATTGGTTAAATCTCGAGAATCTGAATATGTGTTTAGCTCGGTTGAGAGTGTTCTCTCGGGCGTGGTAAATTGAGTAGTTCGGTTGATGCGTAGCTCTCGGGCGTGACATAAGTAAATATTGGAATAAGTGGTTGACTGCGGCTGGTAGCTTGATGGAGCATAGCTCTCGGGAACCGGCGGTCGTATGGATTAAAGAGAGCCGAAAGACTATTAGTATTGAGGGTTTAGGTGTTCTACCAAATTGTCCATTTAAAAGAAATATTTTATATAATTTGTACAAGAATTTCCGTATTAAAGCTATGATGAATTTTGGAAAAGATTTTTATAAAAAGATATTTGAGTAAAGTAAATAATTATATTTATTTTACTCTACTTTATTTAAAAAAAAAAGAATTTTAATAAATTTTTTAAAACCAGCATGCATTTTCTGATTCCCCTCAACCTATTTTTTTTCAGGACCTCACTGTCGGTCTAATAGTGGTCGTCTGTGCCGGGTTCATTCTTCACCGGCAGCTTTTTATATGTCTATTTGATTTTAATATTATGTAATCGAAGTCTAGATACCGCAGTGGTTAGTTAATAACTTGTATTATTGATATTTTGAATTTGTGTTGAGTTGAATTGTTGTTGTATTTATGGAATATGATTTTATTTGTTTAGAGTTATTTGGTTAATATTTTGCGAAAAATTTCTAAGATTTACTACGGGTTTCGGTTGCATTTATGCATTTCCCATTCCCTAGTGCCGGTCACATGCCTTTAGGGTTCGGATCGTGACAATATATATATATATATATATATATATATATATGGTAATTCATTCGTCATAATAGGTTTTTAATACAATTTTGATTTATTTTTTATACAATTTCATATATCTTATAATATTTTTTTTACTAATATACATTATTTAAAAATGGTTAATAATAATAAAATCATTATTATTAAGGTGATGGACATAGTGTTAAAAAAAAAGTTATGGACATTGTAATGTGAGGTCATAGGTTCTATCCCCCACTTCCCCCTTATCCTCCCAGTTGTGCAAAAAAATGGTTAATAATAATAAATATTAAAAGATAGTTCTAGAAACTATTCAAAAGTAAGTTTGCATATATAGATTTTACTGATATAAATTTTTTTTAAACATTATAAATGATAATATTGTGATTATATAATTAATAATTATAATTTAAAATAATATTTATTTTATTATTAAATGTAAAAAATTAATTATATAAATTTAATTGAAAAAAGTTATTTAATTATTAGTTATTTTAATAAAGGTAATATAGTCCAAATGAAAAATAAATTATGTAATTCCACAAGTGTCGAGAAGAGGGGAGGGGTGAATTGGCTTTTTGAGCTAGATAGGAAATTTTGATTATTTAACAAAGAGCAAGCTAATAAAGAGTTAGAGCATAATAGAATGAAGAAGAAGAACAAGAAAGAACACAAAGAATTTATAGAGGCTTGGCTCTCAAAGCCTACGTCCTTTCCTCAACCACTTCTTGAGAGTTTCAATCAACTATCAATCTACTTCAATGTGTAGATTAAACCTTTACAAGTTTAAACCTAAGCTACCCTAGTGTTTTACCTAAGGCTCACACTCAAATTCAAATGGTAAGAACAATCCTCTTAGCTTATAAGTGTTTAAATCCTAATCTCAACTCTCTCAATCCCACTATTGAGCTATTGAATGATTGTATTAAACACTCACCAACTCACACTTAAGAATACTCTTGAGGTAGAAAAGATTATAAATAGTAAAGATGAAGAACTTGGGTGATTGAAGATTAAATTCAAGAATAAATGCTCAAAGATAGCTCTTAATATTTTTGTACAACTTCCTTCTCTTCTTCCAGCTCAGTTATGAGTAGTATTTATACTCTCAGAGTAAAAAAAAGCTGTTGGAGGTGCATTAAATGCACAAAGAGCCATTGAACCACCAAAATAAAGTCCTTTACGACTTTATCATGACTCATGACAAACATCGTCATTGGTCATGACAATCAGGGCACCAAAGCTAAATTTGAATTTGGATACTTTCATAAATGGTGTGTTGGTGTCAAATCATGTATAGTTTTAGGACTTTAATTTGCATTCATTTGTGCATTTTAGATAGCATTTAATATAGAAAAGCATATAGAGATAGATACTTTTATATTTTTTTTTGTTTTTCTAAGGAAAAGAGGTTTTGGAGGTGTTTGGTGGTAAAAAGGAGCAAAAACAGAGTATATTTGCAGAGTTGGGCTTCTGTTGCGATCGCGTATAGAGTGCAATCACGGATTTTTTGTAGCTGAAGCTACAATACCGCGATCGCTACAGTACCAGATGAACAGTGCGTGATCGCGCACAGTACTGCGATCACTACAGTGACTATGAACAGTAACACTGATGCAGTTAATCATGAACAGTAATGCGTGAACAATGCTCTACTACAGTAACTCGTGAAACAGTAACTCGAGAGGATTCAAGGGTCATTTAAGAAGACTATAAAAGAGGGACCAAAAACCTAATTTAGGGGGAGGAGGAGATATTAGAATAGATCAATCAAGAGGAGAAGAAGAAAAAGAAGAAGAGGGAGAAAAATCAAGAAGCTAGAAGAAAAGCCTCTATTGAAGACTCAAAGCTTCTTGATAACAATTTCTCTTCCCTTTCTTTTTATTGAATATTATTTTAATCTCTTGGTTGTATTTTGAATATTGAATGATAGATTTGAGAGCTATGATTGGCTAAGCTTTTTAATGTTGTTGGGATTTTGAGACCCATTTGAATTGAGTTCTTTTAATATATTAGTTCTTGTTTATAAATTGCATATTGTGTATGTTGAGCATATTGAGTGATGTATTATGGCCAAATGCATCCTTTGTTTGAATCTATGCATTGAGAAATGGTAGATTCAATAGACCCACATATACTTGATAGATCTTTCAATGACTTGAGAAAGCTTGTATAGATCTAATCCTCCATAAGTTTGCAGAATGCCTTTCAAGTTAGTTTTAATCTTGTTGTATGATGATGATGAGAATTAAGTTGTATGATGAGATTTGATTTATGCTTGCTAATGAGATTAACCTTGCTCGAGAGAGATTCTTAATCGATTTTAGAAAGCTTGAGGTGTGCATTATAACTTGAACTAATATATTAGTTGATGTTTATTGTTGCTTCTTAAATGCATTTTGTGTTTGTTGATTTGATTGAATGTTATATTGTGACCACATATAACTTTTGTCTAGATCTATGCAATGAGAGTTGGTGGATCTAGAAGACCCACAAACATATGTTAAATGATTAAATGTCTTGAGAAAGCTTAATCCTCTCTAATTCTTATATGGGTTTTGCTTAATGCCATGTATGCTTGATTTTGGCTCATGATCATAGTGATGTTAAGCATCAAACTATGACTTTAAGTGTCAATTAATTCATATACATGTTGAGTTGAGTAGTATCACTTGAGAGAGGGCACTCAAAGGATTTTGTATAAACCTGAGATATGCATTGAGAAAATGATTAATTCCATTAAGAGAACTTAATGAAAATGAGGTGCTTAATCTCCCAACAATATGTCTCTTCCATTGTTTATTTCCTTTGTATTTTGATTATCAATAGCCTTATTTACATTCTTTAGTTTAGTTGTTATTTCAGTTGCTTATTTGCTTCAACCCAACCTCTATTGTTAGCTCTAAACATATATAATTAAGATTAATAGGTTTTTAGTCCCCAATCCATGTGGAGACGATACTCTACTCACTACTTTATTACTTGTCGACTCGTGCACTTACGGTTAGCAATAAGTTTTTGGCACCGTTACCGGCGATCGAACCCGGGTTGCCTGCATGACAGGCGGGAATCAGAGAAGGTCATCATTGGTCATGATAAGTTGATCACCACTCACGACGAGTGTGTCATGACTTCATTTCACTCATGACGATGGTAGGACACTGGTCATGACAAGTCTCGAGAACTTTTGGAAAATTACAAATTGAAACTCAGTAATTTTGCTTGAAAAATTGTAATTTGCTTGAGACCATTTATAATGAAGATTTCCATTATATTTGACTAAATATGACTTTAGCTTTTTATATAAAATTTGATCTTCGATTTTGCCCCTTGTCATCAGTCATGATGGATCCATTACCACTCATGATAGGCAAGTTATCACTTGTGACAATGCTGTCATACCCATGACAGAGTTGAAGACTTGATGAAATCAAAGTGTTGACTTTTCATTGTTTGACTTGTCCAGTCGTGATCATGATGCTTTTATCATTGCTTGTGCCAGGACTTGAATATTGTAAATTTAATTAACCTGAATAAAAACACTTAAACATACAGATTGAATATAATTTTACTTAATTACTTGTGACCATCTTAAACATACGGTTAAATATAATTTTACTTAATTACTTGTGACCATAAAAAATAATTATTTTACCCCTCAAGGTTCAACAAATTAAAATTTATAAGTTGGTAAAAAAAACTTCAAAATAGACTTGATGTAATCCAGATATTAATTAAAACACTTTTAATCACACCTTTAATCTAACTATTAAATGAAAAATCGCTATCAAGTTCTTCCATCGACTAAACCTAAACCAAAACCAAACACCATTTACGTAAACATTCTCTAGCCTGTAGGTTGTAGCTATGCCTTGCAACACTAATAATTAGCCAATTGTTAAAATTAATTTTTGGAATAATTTATGTGTATTTCAATTAATTGGTTTTCACATGCAAGCTGTCTTATGCATAAAAAAATAACATTAAGGTGAAGCATTCAAAATCACCAAGCAAAGGTATACATTTGGCAATTATCACACACAAAAACAAAGAAATGCCTCAGATGCCTGGGCTTCTGGATATTGTTTTCCTCTAATCGACTTTATTAGAATCTATTGGTCAAGGGTTTTGTTAGCGGATTACCAAAGCTTGGCTTAGTTTAACCCCAATCTACAATCTATGCCTAATATGGGATCACAAATTAATACAAAAGAATTGCAGGAAGTGTCATTAACACTATCTACACTAAGTAATTGGTTGACAACTTTAGTATAATGATGTAGGATTTCAACAAAACAAAATTCAAGAAGGGGTATGGCCAATGAAATGATCATAGCCACCAAAAAGGAAGATTGTAAGAGTTATTCATGCTAATAAGTCAACTTTCATTCAAGACAAGATCAAGCAGCATAAATTCGTATCTTTGTAGCATACTTTGGTATTTGGGCCATAACTTTTACTATAGAGTTTGGATTGAGGTTATTCAAAATTATATGGAAAGCTAAGACAAAGATTTACAACTTTGATGTAGACCATTTTGGATAATTCGGTCGTCTTTGTTTTGACACGGTCGTGTTCTCTCTATGTTCTATCCACACAACCATGTCGCTTTTTAACACAACTATGTTTGATTCATGTTTTGGTGACACAATCATGTCACTTTTTGACACAATCGTGTGCGATGTCAGCCTAAAATTCCTTGATTTATTAGGATTTTCTTTTTGATGTTTTGGAGGTTTATTTATTTCCAACTTTGCTCCTACGTAGGTTTTCTCTATAAATAGCTGTCTTTTTTTTCAACTTTGTTCTTTTGAAACTTTGCTATAAACAAGTAGTTGTTGAATTTTAATCAATTAAGTGAGATTTTTTTCAACTTTGTTCTTTTGAAACTTTGCAAGATTTCTTGAATTGTTTGACTTCTACCTTTCACTACAATTGCTAGGTTAGATTAAACTTAGGATTTTGTGATTGTTCATCTTTTAATAGCTAAGTATCTTGCTTCAATCTTAATAAGCAAGGGGTTTAGCTCCATCAACACAACCTACCCTTGATGCTAATATTCAAAGTTGGATGTGTGTTCTATCTCTATTATAGGTAGGGTTCGTATCAGTTTGGTATCAAAGCCAAACTTTAAGGTTTGTTCACTCGCTTTTTTTTTAATTATTTGAATCATGAATAGTCGCTTTGAATTTTAAGTTTAATTTAATTTTATGATTATGGTATTGAGTTGACTAAGAAATTCTTGAAGAATTTGCATTAGTTTCCTTAGAACCGAGATTGAGATATTGAGTGATAAAAGGTAAGAGTGGTGAGATTATTATTGAGGAAAAAATTAAATTAAGTGAAACACGAGAGTACTCACATCCTTAAGTGTAAACACGTAAGGGAGTGCTTTGTGAGGATTTCTTTTCTAACTTAATTGTGAGTATGGACATTACGGACATACCTTATTTTTTGGGTGGAAAAGATCCTTATGTTTATTTGAAATAGGTGCAACAAATTGAGGAGATATTTGATTCTCTTGAAATAAGTGATTTCCAAAAGTGCAGACTTGCTTCTCGTAAGTTTTTAGGTCGCACTGCTATATGGTGGGAAGATTTGATGGCATTTTTGAGAGAGAATGGGAATAGTGAGGTTAGAAATTATGAATTAATGAAAAGATGAATGACTAGACATTTTATTCCATATGATGTTAGGGATAAATACTATCTTAGATTACAAAGGATTAACAAGGTGATGAATTATGTGTTGATGATTATGCTAAAAAGTTTAAGTTGTTTGTAATTGCAAGTGATTTAGGTGAATCTAAATGGCAGAAAATTATAAGATTCATAAGCGGGTCTAAAAGTGAAATTAGACAAGATTTTGGGTTAGTAAAATAATTGCAACCTTTTTTATCTTTGAAGGATGTAATTACAGTTGCTCTGGAGAGAGAGAGAGTTGGAGTAATAAGGTTGATAGTGAGAGTGGTGCTAATGTTGAAATAGCATTGCGTGATCATGAGAAGAAACATGAGCATCAATTATGTGATCAAATTAATGAAGTGGAGGAGAGCATTATTCATAAAGGGAAGTATGAAAAAAGGATATTTTTTAGGAGACAATAATAGTGTGTGAATCCAAGGAAAGTGAAGGTGTTGAAGTTAGTGAATTGATTAAGCAACAAGTTGAGGAGAAGAGTAGTGAAGAAGAGTGCCAAGTTGAAACTTTACCACCAAAGACAAATTTTGAAGACATGTACATTAATCAACAACATGAAGAGTTTCCATCTTCATTTAGGAAAACTTTGGGGAGGGAAACCTATGAAGTTGAGAGAAAAGAAAAAAGTAAGCTGAGTGTTAAAAATGAGTTGAGTGAAAAAAAGTGAGGAAAATGAGAAACAATTAGTGAGAGAAAACAAGAAAGGGTGATGTGAGTCAGTCTATACTTGTACCTATGTACAAGGATGTTTTGTTTATCACTATTTAAATTCTCAATCAATTGCCTAGTTTTGTTGTTTTGAACATGTTTATCATGTTGACATACTTCATTTAAAAAAAAAGTGATGCAATACATGTTGTGAAGATAAAGTTTTCAACTAAACAATTTGTGTTTGATCTTGGAGGACATTTGCGTATCTCCAATTTAGAAGGTGGGGCTGATTTGAGGAAGAATGATCTTTAAGAGGGAAGGAATAAAATGATCCTAGCCACCAAAGAGGGAGATTATAAGAATTGTTCATGGTAATAAGTCAACTTTCATTCAAGACAAGATCAAGTCACATAAATTCGTAACTTTATAGCATACTTTGGTATTTTAGCCATAACTTTTGCTAAAGAGGTTGGATTGAGGTGATTCAAAATGCGATGAAAAGCTAAGATAAAGATCTATAACTTTAATGCAGACTATTTTGGCTAATTTTATCATCTTTATTTTGACACGGCCATGTCAAAAAACTGACACAGTCATGTCTGATTCATGTTTTGTCTATGTTCTGTCCACACAGCCGTGTCACTTTTTGATATAGCCATGTCTGATTCATGTTTTAGTGACACAATCATGTTACTTTTGACATAGCCGTGTGCAACATCAGGCTAAAATTCCTTATTTTATTTCCTTTTTGATGTTTAGGAAGTTTATTTGTTTTTAACTTTGTTCCTACTTAGGTTTTCTCTATAAATAGCCGTCTTAGGCCTGTAAACAAGTACTTTTGAATTTTAATCAATTAAGTGAGATTTTTCTCAACTTTGTTCTTTTGAAACTTTACAAGATTTCTTGAATTGTTTCACTTCTACCTTTCACTACAAATGCTAAGTTAGATTAAACTTAGGATTTTGTGATTGTTCATATTTTAATGGCTAAGTATCTTGCTTCGATCTTAATAAGCAAGGGGTTTAGCTCCATCAACACAACCTACCCTTGATGATCCTTGGGCTAATATTCAAAGTTGGATGCACATTCTATCTCTGTTGTCGGTAGGGTTTGTATCATCTGTTGGTGTCAAATTATGCATAGTTTTAGTTGTTTAATTTGCATGCATTTGTATATTTTGAATAGCATTCAGTATAGAAAAGCATGTAGAAACATATACTTTTATATTTTCTTTGTTTTGTTAGGGAAAAGGAGTTTGAAGGTGATTTGAGGAAGAAAAGAGAAAGAAATGAGCAGAGGTGCAGCAGAGTAAGCCACTATCACGATCTCAGCTAGATGCGCGATTCGTGGACATGCCCGGTTCTTGCCCCAAGTGATGTCGAGCCTTTCGCGAGCATGGTTTGATGCTCAAGTGCGGGTCCTTGCCTAGCCAACCTTCTATCGGGAGTGCGACCTTTTCACGAGAGGCCCTTCTGTCACGAGTGCGGCTTCATGTGAGGTCGCTGGCAGTGCGTTTCCAGCAAAGAACATGCTGATGTGTACACTTTCTAGAGAGAAAATCTAAGTGAGGTGAAAGGATATGTTCTAGAGGGCTAAAGAGGACAAAAGGCATGAATTGCTTGGGGATTGCACATCATTCCATTCTACACACACAAGAAACAACACACCAAGAGTAGAAGAAAAGAAGAGAAAAACCAGAGGAGAAAAAGAAGCTAAAAAAGAGAAAACCCATTTGAAGATTAAAGCTTCTTTGGATAACAAATCTTTATCTCTCTCTTTCTCTAATCTCTTGTGTGTAAAATTGAATATTGAATGATGAATTTGATAGCCATGAGTGGCTAAGTTTCTTTATATTGTTGGGATTTTGGAAACCCATTTGACTTAAGTTCATTTAATATATTAGTTCTTGTTTATAATTTACATATTGTGTTTGTTGAGTATTGTATTGTGGCAAAATGCAATCTATGTTTGAATCTATGCATTGAGAGATGTTAGATTTAATAGACCCATAAATACTTGTTAGATCTTTCAATGACTTGAGAAATCTTGTATAGATCTAATCCTCCATAAGTTTGTTGAATGCCTCTCAAGTTAGATCTAATCTTGTTGTATGATGATGATGAGAATTAAGTTATATGATGAGATTTTATTGAAGCTTGTTAGCGAGATTAACCTTGCTCGAGAGAGATTATTAATTCAGTTTTTGAAAACTTGAGGTGTGCATAAGAACTTGAACTAATATGTTATTTGGCTTAATGATAATGTGGTATGCCATATCCCCAATAACATGTCTTTACCATTGTTATTTCCTTATTAATCTGATTCACCATAGCCTCATTTATATATTTGTTAATTTGCTTAAACGAACCATCATTAATAGCTCTAAACATATATAATCGAGATTAATAGGTGCTTAGTCCCTAATCCTTGTGGAGACGATACTCTACTCACTACTTTATTTGTCGACCCGTGCACTTGCGGTAAGCAACATCAGTCACGTTGCATCCAAGTGCAAAATCTGTTGTTTAATGTTGCAGAAGTCTATACTTATTATTTACCTTTTTAAAATAATTGCATATTTGGGGGAACTTGAAGCAGCGTGAGGATTGAAGCACTGAGATTCATTAGTTTCAAATCAAGTCACAGATGACTTGCAAACGGGGCATGATGTTCTTCTGCTAAGCCATGAATAAATACACTACCAAAATAAAAGGGGAAAATATATAGTCAAACACCAATGGCTTAAATAATTGAAACTAATTCTCAAATTGAAAAATGATGAAAATTCTCACGTCTTTGTGGAATTGGTGCAAGCACGAGAGATGACATATAAATGGTGTCTCTAGACAAATTGCGCAAGCTTCTTCAAAGTTCTCAATCTGCAAAAATAAAAAATAGAGAATAAAACACAAATATCAACAGTTTAATGTGCTGAAAACAGTACCTAGGCCCTATTCATGTTTTATCCACTTGAAAACCAAGCACATATGCCAACACAATTGCATATGTATCCTCATACCCAAATCGGCAAAATGGCAGAATCCCTGGGGTTATTTACCATTTTATGGTAAAAAAAATAAAAGAAATTCCCTTTTTTTGGTACTTTTGAAACTATTTCCCTTTTTTGTGGTGAGTTTTGAAAGATTTTCTTAATTTATGGTACTTTTGGCTGAGGTGGCGTTTTTCTGCAGAATGCAAATGCTTTCTGTCATTGGAGCTGGTGGAATGAGCATTCCGTCAGTCCAAATGGCGGATTGCTCAATTTTTTTTAAATCTTTGTTTATTCCATTCCACCAACATGAGTGGCGGCATGGACAAAAAATTTTCTCCCCCACACAATTCAACACTAACACACACAAAATCAAGACACATCACTGACACACACATTTATTTTTATTTTTTTCTTTAGACACATCACACAATCATAGAATAACCATTTTGCACTTTTAATAATAATAATAGTAATAATAATAACGACGACGACAACAACAATAATATTATTAATAATAATAATCATCATCATAATTATATTATTGTGTTATTTTAAAATTACTAATATTTTTAATAAACTATTTTTATATATTCTGTACTCTTGTTATTATTAATAAAAATTAATAAAAATTAATAATAACTAGTATATAATTTTAATATTTAAACCTATATTATTTTTATTTTTATTATCTTTTTATTTTTCTTATATTACATAAAACAAATAAATGAAATAACCAGGATATTATTATATTATTTTTATAACTACTTTTATGGTTACTCATTCATGACTGTGGAATAATAAGACCCTGATTACCTTTTATTATTTATTAATTTTACTGTTTTTATTATTACTAACTAATAATAATATAACCCACCACGAACATAATAATAATCATCATCATCATCATCAATCTTTTTAAATTACATATATCATATAAAACATATAAATGAAATAACCACCTTATTATTGTATTATTGTTACCATGGTTGTATAATAATTAGATTCTAATTAATTTTTATTATTTTAATTATTATTACCATTATTATTTTTATTTTTTTTTGAAGAATTACTATTTTTATTACTACTAACTAATGATTGTGTCATGATCGATTACTAACTAATGATTATTTAATAATTTCAATTTCAAAAACCAAAACTAAAGTGACCGGAATTCACTGTTGTGTTAAGGCTGTCATGTGATAATAATAATAATAATTAGTGAAAAATGTATTTATTATGTAGTTAATTAACAAAAATTTACTTAATTAGGTAGTGAAATATATATATATATATATATAATTATGATATTATTTTTAATATTATTATAATAAATTAATCATAATCATAATAATATTAACATAAAAACAAAAAATTAAAAATTAAAAAAAAAAAACACTGGAAGTGGGGAATGGCCCATTTGAAGTGCTGGGACAATTATTTTAGCTACATGATTGTGTCTATTTTTTTACACAATTCTGGACCATTCCGCCACTATGACTGGTAGAATGGTCACAAATAAAAAAAATTTTCTAACTCATTTCACCATTTGGACTGGCAGAATGCTCATTTTGCCAGCTCTAATGGCGGAAAGTATTTGCATTCTGCAGAACAAACGCCACCTCAATCAAAAGTATCATAAATTGAGAAAATATTTCAAAATTCACAATAAAAAAGGGAAATAGTTTCAAAAATACAGAATTTTTTTTATTTTTTAACATAAAATGGTAAATAACCCGAATCCCTGTCAGAGCCATAACACCATTGACAGTGGCGGAATGGGTGAATATCTGACATCAATTGGACGCGGCGAGAGGTGTTGGGAAGGCACGCCATCAGAAGCCATTCCGACACTCTGGCTGGCGGAATGCGTTAAGGCTGCAGGACAAGGACTGTAGCTTCTATTTTGTCTTGTCTTCCCTAGTCCATTTCGCCATTTCTAGTGGCGAGATGAATAAAAAAGAATTTTCTTTTCTCATTCCGCTGTTTACAGATGCGGCATGACTTGAGTCAAATTTGTCTCCATTCAATTTTGCCATTTCCAATGGCAAAATAACTTTTTTTTTAACAAAAAAAAAGTAGTGCAAATTGAAAAATATTTTGTAAAGTACCACAAATTGGGAATTAGTTTTACATTTTGCCACAAAATAGCAAATAGCCCGAGAAGATTGCATTGAAGTATTTAAATTGCAATTGAATTGGATGCAACTCTTTTTTTTTTCTTAATTTCAGCTTAAACCGTCATCGTCGAGAAAATAATTTACTAAACTCTAATTATTTTAATTTAATTTGAATAAGATCATAAAAATGCTAAAGGTTTCTCACCAATTAATTGAACGCGACTATATATATTAGAATTTAAATTTAAAATTTGGGTTAAATGAAAATAGTTCACTATCAACCAATTCAATGGGTGTTGTTGATGGATGCAACTCTATTTTAAATATGTAGCAATGTAGAAAATGATAAAGTTGACCAAGACTAGCAATTTTTTTTTTAATTTTCTAATGTCATATACCTTCGTCATCGTCATGGATGATGCTTAATGTATGTAACTGTTGTCTTCCTATCACTTCTCTTTTTCAACACTTGGCTCACTCAATAAATAAAAGCATAATACATACATGACCCTCTGTACTTGTCAGTTTTTATCAGTTTGATACCTTAATTTATAGTTTTGCATTTTAATACCTAAATTTGGCTAAAATGCACTAATTTGCACTAATATGATAACCTAATGCATCTACCACCCTGTACTTGTCACTTTTTGTCAGTTTGACACCTCTACTTATAATTTTTGGTCAGTTAAACCCTTATGATGTGGCATATGCTGATTTGCTATTTCGTGTCACGTGTGCTAACTGTTAGGAATCGGTTATGCAATTAGGAATCAAATCCTAATTGGATCTAATTTTAAAATTTTGCTCTAACATAACCTAGAACTCATCTAGAATTCTAATCCCTAGGATCCAATTTGCAATTAACACACAACTAATGCACAAACACAAAGGAAATCATAAGTAGCAAAATTACTAACAAATTT
>CATIWK010134321.1:0-13817 GCA_949634005.1 Mallotus japonicus | reverse complement strand
ATGTGTTGCATTATTTAAAGGACAAAATTACCCTTATTCAGTCACCCTTCTTGTCTGCCATGTCTGCTGCAAAAGTTACTGTTGAGGTTATTTTTGTCAATTCATAATATTTAATAAGGGTATTTTTGTCCTTTAAATAATACAATACACGTGGCACATGACATGGCTAATAACTGGGATAAAAAGTGGGTCCAGTTTGATTTGACTCAGCACTCAGTCGGCCGGAGACACTAAATTTGTATACTTTTCAAAAGTTCAGACACTTGATTGCAAAAAAAAAAAAAAGATCAGACACTCAAATAGCAAATACTGAAAAGTTGAGACACCAAAAATATCATTATCCCTATTATTTTTAGGGATTTTTTCATAGATAAACCAAAAATTAAAATTATTATAAAAAATCACACTAACCAAATTTATTTTCAAAACTAACTTTTCCTTTTTCAAAACTAACTTTCCTAACTTTTTTCTTTCAAATATAGACCACTTTCTTTTCCTATCTTATTTTTAGGGTATTGTCTTCTTTTTTCCTCAATATTTTTTTATTAACATTTTTTATATTGTATTCATTTTTTCTCAACGTTTTTTTTTTTTTGCTAAACATTTTTGTAAGGTACTGTCTTCTTTTTTTTATCAATTTTGCTCAATATTTTTTTTTCAATATTTTTTTCTCAACATTTTTTTCTATTTTAAGGTACTCTGGACATTTTATTTTTGTGCTCAATTTTTTTTATTTTTAAGATATTGTCTTCATCTTTTTTTTCTCAATTTTTTCTTTTTTTTTCTCAACATTTTTTTTCTCTTCAAATATTTTTTTCAAATGAATAATTATGAACTAAACACCTTCAATTGTTGTAAAAACAAGTAATAAATATCTTCAACTGTTGTAACAACAAGCAATAAACAAAAAATTTTTCCTTTTATATTCTTAAAAAATAAGGATTTTATGTTTTTTACTTTGATTTGTTTATTAAAATGTCCAACAATTTTTTTTGAAAAAAAAAATTATCTTAAACTTATTGATCATCAATATGTAACATGTTTACAATTTTTATGGTGTATTGTAACATCCAAAAAAACCAAAAAATAAAAAAAGTAACAAAAAGTAACAACACTAAAAAATAAAAAGTAACAAGAATGAAAAACAGAAGCAACAAAAAGCAACAATCAGAAAACAACAACAGAAAAAAATAAGAAACAATATAAACAACTATTGAAAGATAATAAACAACAACAACAACAAACACAAAAATATATTTTCTTTAAGCCAGAATTAGAAATAAAATGATATCATAGTTAATGAAATATGAATTTATAATTCTTACCATGATACCAAAATAATTTTACAAGACACTAATAATAATAATAATAATTACTTTTGAGACAAGTTATATTCACTGTCTATAAAACAAAAAATATATATATAACTTATATTTAATTTTTAAATAAAATTCATTGGAAGAAATATACTTGAATTAATTAATTTTTTAATCTCATGAAATTCAAATCGAGATTAAATGAATTTTACATCTGATGTTTGACCTAAAATGTCAATGTAGTGGTTCTTAAGCTAAAAAAATGCCAAAATGAAAACACGAAAACGCCGAAAAAGGGAGTCATTTTTCATAAATAGACCCACTTTTAAAAACATACAGATTAACTTTTGAAAAGTAAAATGTAGCAATGCCAAAAAAGAAAATAGTGGACCAAAGTTGGCCCATTAGTGATATTATCCCTTAAATTATAAAAATATTTTTATAATTAAATTTTTATAGCTTTTCAAAATTTTTATTTATTATATCCATTAATTAAAGTAATTTTGTATTGATCAATTCTAAAAATTAGACTTTATTACAGTCCAATTCTAAAACTATAAAAATATTTTATTTTTGAAATAAATAATATTTTTATGAATTATTTTATTATTTAATTTCTATAGTAATTATAATTCATTAAAATAATATCAAAAATTTTAATATTAGAAATACTATTTTTCTTAAATTATTAGTTGTATTAATAATTCTTAAACTAATTGAGTTTTTAAATATATAATTTTACATTTGAGCTCTAAAGTCATTAAATTTAAAATTTAACTAGTCTCTTTCTTCATAATTCAGCATTCACTCATATAGGTATACGTGTTGAGTTATTAAAATTTACAATATTTTTCTATAAAAATATTAAAAAAAATCTATATATATATATATATATATTATATTCTATTTAAAACACTCTATGTAAAACATTGCTCTTTTTTTTCATCAAAAATCATGTCTTTATTCTAACTAAAACATCATTTTTCAACTATTTTCTATTTTTATCTTTTCAAAAAAAAAACTATTTTCTATTTTTATTTAATTATTATTATTATTATTATTATTATTATTATTATTATTATTATTACTATACATATTAAAATACACATGTACTCTAAATAAAAAATAATAAAATAAAATTATTGCAATAACCATTTAAGTTCTCATTTTTATATTTAATAAATTGTAATTTTAATTTATTAAAATTATTTAATTAATATATATTATTTATAGTTAGAATTTACTACTAGTGTTTCTTTAAATTCGGATTTTTTACAATAATTAATTCAACAATCAATTAGTGAACATTTTACAATAATCACTAATTTTATTTTTTATTATAAAATTTAATTGATTTCAGATATGTTATCTCATCTTTTAAAATGTAATTTTTTTACCTACAAAATTTTTCAATAACGACGCACATGATATATTTTGTTTAATTTTACTTTATTGTTTCGAATTTATTTTTTTTTGAGTAATTTTTTCAATTTATTTTTGATATCTTTATACGTTGAAGATAGGTTCACTATACTTTGGATGATAATTTATAATCCTTGTATTATGGACTAAATTTATAATCCTTGTATGGACTAAGTAGTTTTTTTTTTTTATTGAACTTTTATTCATCAATTAACAGACTTTCCTCTAACAACAAAGGAGGAAAGGTAAACTCATGAGGACTGGGGTACTGAAGAGCTACTTTAGCCAAAATATGGGCGCAGCCATTAACCATCCTTTTAACAAAAAGAGAACTCTAATCTCCCTTTACACAAAGAAATGCAATCATCAATTAATAAACCAAAGTCTGAAATATCTCCCTTAACATTCTTAAAAGCAGCAATAACTTGCAAAGAATCTGACTCAAACATCACCTGCAAATCAAGACAACATAAAATTGTTTCCCTCAAGCCCAAACATTCTGCTTCTCAAACCGAAGATGATTTAACCAAACAACTCCAATGTCCTCGAATAACAATACCATTATGATCTCTAATAATTAAACCAACACCTATTATGTCCCCATCAGCAGGAAAAGCCACATCCGAGTTGCATTTTACCAATCTTTCTGGAGGTTTACACCGCTTTTGGATTGCCGGGAAAGAACTCAAACTGGACTGAGAAAAAGAAGGATGCTGCTTAGCTTGTAACCATTGAGACCAAATATCCATTGACAATTCTACAGCTTTCGATGGTGACATACACTGACCCTCCCAAAACTTCTTATTTCGTTGATACCAGATACCCCATAACACCATAACTATTTTATTTAATACCTCCAGCTCAAGATGATTGAGACAGTAATTGAGCCATAATTGAAATTCATCAAAGCCTGAAGTGTTTAACTCTAACTCCACTATCTGCCAACAACCTTTGGCATATGGGCAGTCAACAAACAAAAGCCATAAGTGTTCAATATCAATTGCACAGAGAGCACAAGAAAGTGAAGTCTGGATACCACGATGCACCAAGTTAGTCCGAATAGGAAGACAACCATCACATAGCCGCCATAGAAATGATTTCACTTTTGGCGGAAGCTTAAGCTTCCAAATTTTACTCCAACAAAAAGAGACAATATCAGATTGCACATTTGTAACCATATCCATGAAAACACGATAACCTGACTTAACAAGATACTGACCATGTTTCGAGAAGTGCCAAATCAACCTGTCTAATCTCCGAACTATAGGAAGCGACATATGAGAAATATAACCCATATCTTCTTTAGAGAACAACTCACTTAATAAGTTGAGATCCTATGACCGATTAGGTAGAATAAGATCATAGACTCTCATACTAGAACCAACAGAGCTGCTCACATCAACTTTAAAATAAGCTTTATCTTTAAGCCACGGGTTTACAGAAACATAAACTTGTCTCCCATCACCAATAAACCATCTACAACCTTTTTCCAAACCGTCTTTGAACACCCCACACTCCTCTAAATAAAGCTTGAATTGTTCCCCAATTCTGCTAAAAGAAAACTCCCTTTTGGAAAATATTTTGCTTTGAAAACTCTATATACAAGAGTATGTGTATTGGAAATAAGGTTCCAACCTTGCTTAGCAAGCATGGCTAAATTAAAACCATGGAAATTTCGAAAGCTAAGTCCACCCACTTCCTTCCTCTGACACAAATAATCTCATCTATGCCAATGAACCCCTGAATGATTTTGACCATTCGAACCCCACCAAAATGAGTTGAGCATCTTTTGGAGCTCATCACAAAAGGAAATTGAAATAAAAAAAGTAGACATACAATAAGTGGGGACGGCCTGAGCCACTTTCTTCACCAAAACCTCCTTACCAGCTCTCGAAAGACACTTATTCCTCTACCCTCGAATCTTTTTCCAAAGCTTCTCTTTCAAAACAGGAAATATAGCACGCTTAGACCTCCCAATAAGAGATGGGAGACCAAGATACTTACCGGTATTAAGCGGATTCGCCACTCCAAGCAGATTAGAAAGAACATGTTGTTTATCCACACGGACATTAGAGCTAAACATGATGTTGGATTTCTGAAAATTTATAGCTTGGCAAGAAGCCTTTGCATAAGCTTTTAAGATTAAAGAAATAGTACCACACTCCTCTTTTAAAGCTTGAAAAAACAAAAGGCTATCATCGGCAAATAAAATATGGGACACCCTAGGAGTAACCCGACACACCTTGACACCATGAATAACACCAGCACTCTTAGTAGATTTAATATTGGACGATAAGCCTTGAACACACAAGATAAAGAGATAAGGTGAAAGAGGATCGCCTTGGCAAAGGCCATGCCCAGGAACAATGGGACCAATTTTTCACCATTCAAACCAATAAGAAACATTTTGGACACATATCATCACCCAACTACTAATCCATGTTGAATTAAACCTAAGCTTTTGCATTATCATCCGAAGAAAATGCCAACTAATTCTATCATAAGCTTTAGAAACATCCAACTTCAAAGCAATACTACCACAACTGCCTCTTGTTTTTCTTTTCATACTATGAAGAAGCTTAAAGGTGACAAGGACATTGTCTGTAATACTTCGACTAGGAACAAAAGCTGACTGGCATTCATTAATAACTTTGTGCAACAAACTCTTCAGTCGATTAGCTAAAATTTTGTATAAAACGTTATAAAGTGCAATTGGCCGAAGATCCTTCATTCTTTCAGGATTCGCACACTTCAGAATAAGAACTATATTTATTTCACCTATCTCTAGAGGAAAAGAACCTTTATTTAACTAGCTGGTGCACACCTTAAAAACATCCTCTCCTAAGAAATGCCAGAATCTTTAAAAGAACGCTGGATTTAATCCATTCGAACCAGGAGACTTGTCCAGATGCATTTGACGAATAGCCTTTGAGAATTCCTCAAGAGAAAAAGGTGCAATCAAGTTTTTATTCTCCTCCTCAGACAACACAGAAGATACATTCACAAAATAATCATCATTTGGAGGGTCTGATTGCGAGAATAAAGAAGCAAAATAATCCAACACTACTCTTTGCATACCGTCTAAATCATTCACCAGAGTACCCGACTCATCTCATAAAGTATGGATTTTATTAATCCTTCTTTTTGCCGATGCCATAGCATGAAAAAACCTTATATTTTGATCACCATCAACAAACTAAAACACTTTAGCTTTTTGTTTCCAAAATGACTCATCTTGCTCTAAAAGAAAACCAAGTTGATTATTCCATTCACGATATTCAACAACAGAAACTTCATCACTTAAATTTTACAACTGATGAATATGATGTTTACATTCAGCAATTTTCTTTATAAACTGAGCATTAAAATCCTTACTCCAGTCAAGCATGAAGTTAGAACAGTCACGAAGTCTAGTTAAAAGTTGAGAATGAATAGAGTTCTAAAGAAAACCAACAACTGCCTCAACAAAACCACTACTCTTTATCCAAGCATTTTTGAACCGAAACACCTTCTGTTTTTTTAGATTAATAAAAAAATCAAGGACAAGAGATAAAGGAACGTGATTAGAAATAGCAGCAACTAAAGCATGCAGCCGACACTGAGGAAATAAATGCAACCAAGAATGAGAAACAAAAACTCTATCTAATCTCTCACGAACCCACGCCTCCGCACCTCTGCCCCGCACCCAAGTAAAAGAAGCACCCATCAAATCTAATTCAGTAAGAGAACAATCATATATATCTAATCGAAAGCCAGAATATAACTGTAGACACCCTTGGTTTAGGCCAGCAACGAAAGCCCAGTGATGAGAAAGTCCGAATCTCGAATGCAAGAAGAATCCAAGATCTTCTTAGAATAGATCCGAAAGCTTAAACCTAACCCGAACCTTTCAAACCAAGCCTAAAACACATGGCCCAGACTAAACCTTAATTTTTGGGGAAATTGGAGAGAGAAAAGGAAGGGGGGTTTAAGAGGGGTTTCGGCCTGATTTTTAGAGGGGGGTTAGCCATTATTCAGAAACAAGAAACAAGAAACAAGAGAGAAAAGAGAGGAAAAACGTTCTAAAAAAAGAGAAGAAAAACAAAGAGAGAACTAAGGGAAAAGAGGACTTCTTGCATCCAAATCATCAAATAAGCTCTGAGGGCTTAGCTAGGAGCTCCATACGTTCTTCAATCAGTGAGAATTCTCACTTTTAAGTTTCAAAACCTCTATTTCATATTAAAAGCATAAATTGTTTGAATCTTGATTCATTTTGAGTATTTGTTATCTATTTGTTGTTTTATTGAAGTATGATCGCCTGAATATGTGAATTATTGAGTGCTAAATCTCTAGTTTGTGTTTATTTGCATGAAGATTTGATTAGCTTAGTATTTAAGAAAGTTGTAGTTTTGTGAATTGTTGTGCCTGTTGAAGAGGCTTCACATAGAGGCGATCGCCTCTCGCCCAGAGTTCAACACAACTCTGCTTCATTATAGTATATATATGGTATATTTTTGGTATATCTCTTGTATCTGATACATGTACAATGCTTAGTATTTTAGTGCTACAATATATTTGCTATATTCTTGACTTGTTTAAATGGTGATTTGTTTAAATGATCAATCCATGTTTACATGAATCTCCATGCCTACTGTTATGCAAATGTGATTCGAATTATTGTGTGAATATATATTATTTATTTTGATATGAACTTAACGGTATTTGTTGTAGGCTCTTAGTGATTTCTTAATCACTATGTAATTAGTGATTTAAGTAGTTCTTGAGAGGTTTTATTTGGTTAATGTAATAATTGTACAAAGAATTGTAATCCTTAATCCCTTTCCCCCCATCTATTTTGAATGAATGATTGTAATATTCTTATTCATTTATTTGTTTAAATGCCAAGGTAATAAGTAAGCAAACGAGACTGATGTGCAAGATCGGTAAAATCATAAAACTGGAAACATGTGCAACCAACATTAATAAGGAAATAATTTAATAATCAAAGGTAATAAAGTATAAAACACAAACGGAGGCCAACCGCAAGGTTGGGTGGGCATTCCAAGCCCATACCCAGTTTCCGAACTCGATCTTTGAAGACGGCTTCTGGGTACCTCTATGGAATCTAGTTACTGTAAGTGTGTCCTGGTTTTCATCTAGGTGGCGACTCCATCTCCAATAATGGGCCTCAAGCCCATCTTTGTATTTCCTAGCAGGCCCTGAGCTTGCACAGTGCCGTGGTCGCCAACACTTGGGAGCGCGCTAAACCCTGCCACCTACAATAACCATTCCAGATGCTGAACTTTTCCTTCCTTATCCACACTCGATAATAGATCATTAAAATTGCCTGCAATACATCATGGAAGAGGTGATAAAAAAAAGCTAAATGACATTCAATCTCTAGGAATATCAGGATAGCCATAAAAATAAGTTAGTCTCCACTCCTTATCCGAACATTGATTAACAAGAAAATCAATTTGATCATTAAAAAATCCTAAAATTGAACCAGCAACACAATTCCGCCACATAACTGCTAAACCACCACTCCTCCCTACACAGTCTACATAAATTTTATTATCAAAATTAAACTTAAGCCAAAGTTCTTCAACCTTCACTGAAAAAATAAGAGTTTCAATTAAGAACACAAAACTAGGCCTACGAGACTTGATCAAATCCCTAGAGCTCGAACTGCCCGAGGGTTGCCCAAACCTCTACAATTCCAAAATAACCAATTCATGGCTCCCGGCAGGCCTGGAAACCAGGTCCCGCCAATATTTTTGAATTGATTGTCGAACCATGTTTAGACTCCTACTCAGTAAGTACCTTCTAATTAGTATCAAGCTAATCATCAATAAGCATAGATTTTGAAGACCTATAATGCTTACACCTAGAAATAGTAGTCAAACCAGCACCCCCAATATTCTCTTCAGTATGTGATAAAAGCCCAACCCGACGTCTCTTCTTATCTTCAACTATAAGGGGCCCAAATTCTTGTAACTGAATACCTTTTGATTTTTAAAAATCAAAGTGACGTGAATGATGAGATGAGATTTGGCTGCTGGAACCAACCTTTTTCAAATTTGTTATATCTTGAAGATGTGGGGCGATATATGTACCCGTGATTTAACCAACCAATAACGCTCCATCTTCTGTACGTAACCACTGCTCACCAGAATTGTCACTTGAGCGTTGAGAAGAAGCACGCAGCCACGGCCCCCATTGTCGAGTAATTTTAGCACCAAAACTATTGAAAGGCAATTCACAAAATTTATCAATATGATCCATTAAACCACAAAAAAGCAGAAATTGGCTAATCTCTCATATTGGAAATTAACACTAGACTCAGCTCCGCCTGGTTTACAGATCTTCTTCCACCTCTTTAATGGTTTAGTGGTATCATTCTTCACCCTGAGATGCATAAAAGAGTGCCAAACACTATTATTGGTGTCATGATCATAAGCAACAAACTCACCCACAAAGTTTCTCAATCTCACACCAATTGATTCAGACATAAAACCATGAGGGAGATTGTGAACTTGCACCCACATTTCTACAGAGTTAAGAGCCACCTCCATAGAAGTCTCACCTTCCCGTAACTGATGTAAAACTAACATGTAATTATCAAATGACCATGGACCACCATTAAGGACTCGCTGGAGATCAAGTTAATGGAAGAACTTAAACAGATAGCGAGAATCATCTAGCTCTTTAATATGAAGACCCCGTACAGGCCGCCAAATAGAGGCCAATCTCTTCTGCATCACATTAAAATTAATCGATCGGTCAGCTAAAAATCTACCCACTAGACACATATCATATGAAGTCTCATTCTGAACTATCTGTTCCTCCTCAAAGTTAAAAGCTTCATCTTCATCCATAGCAATATTCAAATTTGCCATTGATTTTCCATATTTGTCATAGACATAAAAAGAAAGAAAAACCATATCACACAAAAGCTCTCATTCAAAGAGAAAGAAAACTCTCATGTAGAGAGAAAGTTATAAAACTACTTAAATTAGAAATTTTTAACTAAGTAGTTAAGAGCTGAATTAAATTTATATATTTAAATTTCAAATTTAATTTAATTCATTTTAATTAAATTATTGATATATGAAAAAATATTATTGATTTATGACTTATTAGTTAAAATTATATATATAAAAAATTAGGATTGAAATGTGAATAATGAAAATGTTAATTTAAGAACTGATTAATAGAACTAATTATTTTCCTTTTAAAAAATAGAAAATTATATTCACCAACAAATAAAATCAACATCAATTTTTTTTAAAAGGGATAATAACGTTTGCAGTCTTAAAAGTTATATACTTTTTACAATTAAGTCCTGAACGCTTAATTTGTAACAATTAAGTTCTGCGAGTATTTAAAAATTTAACCGTTAGTCCTATCCCGTTAATTCTCATAAATATTTAAGCATACATGACACTAAGTTTGCTCATGTGACATTCATGTAATCACCACTCTAACTATGTGAGTCGCCCATATCAGCTCCTACTTCTTTCTTTTCTTCTTCTTCTTCTTCAATCTTTTTCCTTCTTCTTCCATTTTCTTCAATTCCCATTTCTATACCATTTTTCTTCCTAATTTATTCCAAATATTTTCACCAAAATTCATATTTTCAATAAAATTCTTTTCTCTTCTCTAAATCTTGCTTATTAACACCCCAAACACACCCCCCCCCCTCCTCTCTCCCTCTCATCCGCTCCCAAAATCTCAAAATTAACAAGAATCCCACCATTAATGGAAGGCAAAACCCATCTTGAGGCCCCTAAACTTATCGACTTTTTAGGTTTAGGCGCCTCAAATTTTATTTTGTATATCTAGGCTCTCAAACTTCATGGGTTTGAAGTTTTAAACCCTTCTGTTAATTTTTTAAAGAAAAATTACAAATTTGATGTCTGAACTTTTCAGTTTTTTCTATTTAAGTGTCTACAAGTTTTTTTTTTTTTTTTGCAATCAAGTATTCGAACTTTAAAAAAGCATACTAATTCAGTGTATCCAACCGATTTGATATTGACTGTATGCTTAGTAAGATCAAATGGGCTCCATTTTTTTTTCAAATCACTTGCCATGTCATTTGCCACATTTGCTATTTTTTAAATGGACAAAACTGCCCTCATCTTCTACAAAATGAATTTAGAAACTATGGTTTTAAACCACAAAATACATTTTACAGCAAAAAAAATAAAATTCCATAGTTACCACCTTAACCAAAGTCACCACCATTAACTCCACCTAACTTGTAGCCTCCTCCACCAGTCCAAAGTCCAGCTTGTTAGCATAAATGTGCCCTAGTGTCATACTTGTAATGTATAATGACATTGTAAATTATCCCCACGGCAATAAAGTATTCATTTAAGTAAAGTGTTTATTTATTTGAGTATTTACCCTTTGGCATAATGTTAAATAAATTTATTATCAAGAGTTGATAATATGAGCTACAAATTTATTTAGTACATATGCTATAAATAGTTCATAGTCGATTAATTAATATTTGAGCAATATTAATTAGACTATCACCTCTGTCTATTTTCCTTGATTAGTATGTGATACTAATAGTGGGAGGTAGTGAGTCTCATGCTACTTAATATGAGATATCAGAATAGACATGTGGATACTCATGTGATGGGTGGATCGAATAGTGACGTTAGATTTGTGATTGTAAGGATATTCACTTATAGTCAACAATCACAGTCTAGGTCATAATGGTGCATATAGTCCTTAGACCTGAGGTGACACGGTTATCCACATTTGAGTGGTTAGAGTTTGTTACCGCTTACATACTTGTGCTAATCATACATGAGTATATGGCGTGTGGTGGCTCTAGTCGGTCTGATGTAGGGATGAGTGTTTAACCAAGAACGGATTCATTGCCCGGAGTGAACTGGGATATATCTTATACTATCTAAGTTTATTCTTGATAAATAGAGTTCCTGGCCAGGACAAACATAACTAAGTCTGAAAGAGTTTCAATGCTAGAAAGTGTTTCTAGTATTTGTTGTGTTTTATCAAGAAAAACTTGATATGAGGTCATATGATAAAGCTATTAGAGTTTGACTTAAACTTGACTCTAGACTATATCGGGATCTTCAAATGAAGGGATTTTAGTGCACGGTAATTATGACCATAAGGGTTCGTGTGAATCAACATATGCATTCATATTTAATTGGGTAGTTGTGATATTGATGCTAGGGGTCACTCACAACTTATGAGAACTAAATGTGTATAATTAGGATTTTCACATTTAGGCTTGAAAGAGTTTCAAGTAATATCAAGAGTTGATATTATATTCTCATTGCCAATTAAACATGAACCTAGTAAGTCACACCTAAAAGAGTTTTTCCATATCACCTTATTAATCTATTTATTGATTAAAGAGTTTAATCAATTAATTAAGATTAATGGAATTGGATTTATACTTTGAGTAATGATTCTAGCATATCATGAAATCTAATTCCACCAAGAGTTTAATTAATAAATACTTGATTAATATGAGATATTAATTAAAGTATTAAATAATGATATAGGTTGTTTCCTTAAGGAATTGGATTAATGGCCCAAGGTGCATGGGCCTAGGCCCAAAAGAGTTTTAGCCTAAAGATTAATCCAATGCCCATTAGTTTGATGGAATGGGCTTGAGCCAAATGTTGGCCCAACTCTAAGGCCCATCAAACTAGGCCCATTAGTTTGGTGGAATGGGCTTGAGCCAAGTGTTGGCCCAACCAAAAAGCCCATATTCATCAACTAGGCCTAATGGATTTATGGATTAGACTTGGCCCAAGAGTTGGCCCAATAACCAAGCCCAAGTCCATTTATCAATTTAAAGTCATTTAGATATACTAAGGAGATATTTTATCTCAATGTGTGTATTGTTGACTTATGGGGAAAAATTGGTTAGTGGGATTTGTAGAGAAAATATATGTGGTTTAAATACATGTGATGTATTTAATGTATTTACATATATTCTCTACATAAATTAGAGATTTATATACATATATATACACTCTTAACCAAGTCAAAAAGGTGGCATGCAAAGTGGCTACCTCATGATGATGGTGTAAGAGATATTTGGTGTGTGAATATCTAGTTAACCCTAATTCTCTACATATAAATATAACCTTAAGAAGAGTTCTATAGGTTACACACAAGAGTTTATATATCCATTAAGTGTTAGTGAAGTTTGTAGAGAATATTGTGTAGAGACACAAAATAAACCAAAAGGAAACTAAACATATACCAAAAGTAAACTCTTAATTCTTGCTAGTAGGATCAAGTTAGTTCAAGCTTCTTGGGTTACAAGTGTTGGGTTTCGTGATAGAAAACGCAGCGGAAAATAAAATTTTTTTATCACGTTCCCAAAACCTGGATCCATGCAATTTGATTAATTGATTAGTTCGGGTTTCTAAATCCTTACCACAATCAAATGTAGAGGCTAGATTGCTGGAAGGACGAGAGGAGGTTCACACCGGTGACACCCTACCTCGAGTTTTTTGCTTTCTTGGAATGGATTTAAGACGTCTTCAACAGGATTTGTCCTCTACTGGTATCCACACGAATAGCCTTCCTTCAAAACGAACTGTGTGCTAGCACTTCTTGATTGTCTCACAAAATCAAGAACGAAAAATAAACTCTCTGTGTTTTCATTTTCTTAAGATGCAGAGACAAACAAATTTTTGGTGGCTCAATTGATAGACGTATGTGAAGCCCTAGAGAACATCACATATATATAAAATTCTTAATTAGGGTTTCACTTACCAAAACCCCTTTTGGTAAATGCCACATTTAATTCTAATTTTATTTAAAAAATAAAATCAGAAATATATTTATTATTTATTTAGATAACAATTATCATATATATATATATATATATATATATTTCCAAAGAGTTTAACTGGGCTTAATAAGCCCATATTCGTTTTGGGCATATTCTAAAGATTGTCATCCTTATACAGTTCAATAACATTATGACTTGATTCCAAGTAGACTGAGAATGATAACTCTTTATCAATTCATTTCAGCATGGCCATGCATTATCCTTCAGTCTATCTTATCAAGGGGCCCATAGATATCTTATTCATA
>CATIWK010134198.1:0-10748 GCA_949634005.1 Mallotus japonicus | reverse complement strand
AAGCCTAAGTAGAGCAAATTTCAAAAATTTTGCCTAACATAACCCTTCATCACATGAAGAATTCCAATCCCAAGGATCCAATTTGCATTTAACATATAGCTAAATATCAAAACAACATGTAAATGACAACCTATGAATTCTAAGTTTAGGAATACTTACAAACTCCTAAGTTTGATATAGACCACAATAGTATCTACAAGCCTTGATGTAGTTAGGTTCAACTCATGAATCATATGCCATAGCCTCCCAAGTGTTAGGCCTCTAGCTTGAAACACCAAAGCTTCACCAAGTTACCTACTTACTTTAATTTGGTTAGTTGTAAGTTTCCTCTCTAGTGACCCTCACAAGTCTTTCACTAACTCAATCTCTTGCAAGTATATTTTTGGTTTATTTTCTGTATATGTTGTTTCTCTCTTTTTTGTCTCTACACAAAACTCTCAATTGTCTAACATTAAGAACATTTCTTAAGCTACATATTTATAGGTAGAGAAAGCTAACTTTAATGACATAATCTTTTACATCGCATGTATATGATTTGTCATGATAAGTATACAACTTGTATACTTATCTAGTGTACCAAGAATTATGTAGAGACTTAATACATCTTATATATATATCTACATACATTCTCTACACTTAATCATTATCTTCCTCAGCTTAACCTTCTTGTTGAATGATCTAGCTATCCTCTTATGATAAAGCTAAGTGTGAAATAGAGCATCCATCCTCTTATCATCTAGAGATATGAGATGACCATATCTCTTTTGTGCCTATTCACTCTCAGGAGTCTTTGCTTCCATAACTACCCTCAAGGACTTAATCTCTGTCTCTATAGGCAAGACTGCTTCACATTCGTTTACTAATGAGAATGGAGTTTGGCATGTCACAATTCATGTTGTTGTTCTATATCCCCATAAGGCAAAAGGGAGATATTCAGACTAATCCTTGTACGTCTTGATCATCTTAGAGAGGATTTTCTTGAAATTCTTATTAGTTGCCTCAACTTCTCCATTTACTTGAGGTCGATAAGGTGAAGACTTGTGATGCTTAATCTGATACTTATGTAGCAAATTTGTAGTTTTTGAACCTTATTGTCTATCACTATATCATATGAAACCCCATATTTAGAAATGAGACTCTTCTCTATGAACCTCACCATTTGTTTTGCTTTCAAAGTGCTAAAGGATTCTGCCTCTATCCATTTAGAGAAGTAGTTAATTGCCACCACTATGTACTTATACCCGTTTGATGCAGTTGACCTTATCTCTCCTATGATATATATTCCCTATGCTGTAAAGGGCCAAAGGGATGATAAACTATTCAGCACAGTAGGAGGGAGATGATTAAGATTCCCATGTATCTAGCACTAGTGACATTGTCTCACTATTCCAATGCAATCCCTTTCCATACTCATCTAATAGTACCTTTGCCGTATGATCTTCTTTGCCAAAATGATCCCATTCATATGAGACCCACAAACTCATGAATCTCTTTCATTACTTCTTCAGCCTCTTCTTTCTTGATGGAAATCAATAGATTCATAACCCAAGCTCCACTTGATTAGAATTTATCACCTTCCACAATAGTTTTAATACTATGATAAACTTGATGATTAGAATTTATCACCTTCCATAATTATGTTATAAGATCATTCAAGAATGAGATAAGAAAACTATTTTAGATCTGACCAAGTTAGAATAAGATCATTAACCCTTCATTCAAGCTCCCCAATAGCTAAAGAGCTATGATAAACTTGTAATGGAAAGAATTAACACCCTTATACAATTGGTAAAAGCTTCAATAGACTTTGAAGTCTTCAACATAAACAAACAAAAACAAGTTTGTAAGATGAAGAAGAAGACAAAAATTTTAGATTTTGACGCCACAGGCCAAATAATGCTTGATAAGTCACAAAGTTCATATAAGAACTTAAAAGAAAATTTCTTACCAAAGAAACTCAATTTTATTCAAAATGTATTATGCCTTACAAAGAAGAAATGGCTTTGTTTATATAGGAGACAAAGCCAAGCATACACAGCTATTTTAGATACTAAAACATGGGATTATAACTATTCTTTACAGCCATTATTTTGCAAATATAACATTAATGGTATTAATCACTTTCTAACACTCATCCCTACATTTAACTGACTTGATTTGATGATGTAAACATAATCCTTTGGTCCTCCACTTGTCCTTCATTGACTGGAATTGTATTTTTATGTTGGGCCTTCCATATGTCTTGAATGAGTCCAATTAAAGTCTCTTGCAACTTCTTTGATTTTGATCTTTTCATTAGGCCTTCTTGGACTTTAAATGCATTATTGCTCACTTGGAAGTTATTGGGCCATGAACTTGGGCTTGGATTCACATCATTTCTTAAGACATCTTAACTGCGTCCCATTCATCATTTTCTTATACAACACCCACCATGACTAGCATAATTACATGCAAGCACACGGAGGGCATATTTCTCTTTTCAAGTTGCTTTATCTAGATATTTCCTTTCCTAAATAAATTTCTAGATATCATAGAACCATGGCTTCTCTTCTGGCCTTATCTAAACATATAACTTATTCACCACCATAATATGGAGCTTTTGACTTCACTATTACCAAAGGCTTCATTATTAACTGTTAAGAACCTCCAAGGATTAGAACCATGAACCCTAATGATTATGAACCCGTGAATTACTATCTTGGCAACCCAAGAACAAATTGAATTTCAAAGCCCAAGAATCGCTTATATCAGATTGCAAAGGTTTTGGTTGATCAATATTAGAACCTAAAGAAAACTAAGTTCTTTAAACCCTAACCCTTAACATGCCACAAGGATAGATCAATTCCTTGATAAGTAGTTTATGCATTCAACAAGAATTCCAGAATTCAAGCAAATATACAAAGGACTATTTTAATCAAATTTCCAATCTGAATAAAACACACCTTAAGGGGTGTTTTTATAGCATCCTAGCTCTAAAACCCTAATGAAACTATTAAACCTAGCCGCCACATAAGCATAATAACAAATAATATAGTTCTAAACTTAAATAAGAGATTTCAGCCCATATACTAGCCCACATTAGTCTTCATGTATTTGGACTTACAAAACATTAAACAAAGCCCATTCAGTTGTGTCTTCACTTGGGCCAAACCTAGCATGATCAATTGAACTTCCTTGACTAGCCCAATCTTACATATAGCCAATTAAGGTTTCTTGTAGCTTCTTGGACCTTGACCTTGTAATTAGGCCTTGTGGCATGCTTAATGGATCCTTAGCTTTATCTTTGGTTTTCTTGTTGTCCTCTTCATCAAGCCCATCCTTAGCTTTATCTCTGGAAATGCCACCACCATTACCATCCTCAAGCTTGGTCATATCCATATCATTAACCCAATCGGGCTATCCCACATCGAAAAGAGTGTTGCTAATGCATCTGCCATCTGATTTTCATCTCTTAGCAAGTTTATAAAGAGACATTTAGTAAAGTTGCGTATTAAGTTCTTCAAACAGCAAATGTAAGGCACTTTTCTTCTTTTACTTCCCACTCCTTATTAGCTTGACTTATGACAATTAAAGAATCTCCATAGACCAATAAGTCTTTTTCCCTAGTTGCAAGAGTTGCTTCTATCCCATAAATACATGCTTCATACTCAACCATATTGTTTGTAACTTTGAAATCCAGTTTCTTGGCCATTAGTATAGTTTCTCCTTTTAGCATGACAAAAATCACTCCTATTCCTGCTCTCTTATTGTTCACAGCTCCATCAAAATAAAGCTTCCATTCTTGGCACTCTATTATTGCTAGATTCTTATCAGGAAACTCTAGATTCCATTATTCATCACCGTATATTACATTATGAGCCAGAAATTTTGCTACTGCAATACCTTTGATGACTTTTATAGTAATGTACTCTATATCGAATTTTGTTAAGAAAACTAACCACCGTGACATTCTCCCAATCAAAGCAGGCACCTGAAATAGGTACCTTAGAGGATCTATTTTTGAAATGGCTTGTACTTTATAATACTGGAAATAATGTCTTAATTTCCTTATAGCCCAGATCATGACCAAATATATCTTCTCTACTAGATCATATTTCTCCTCATATGGTAAAAATTTCTTGTTGAGATAATACACTGCATGTTCTACCCCTTTTGGTTCTTCTTATGGAAATATTACCCCTATTGCTTTTTCTTCTAAAGCCAGGTATAAAATCAAATGTTTACCTTGTCTTGGTGGTTTCAAAATAGGCAGATTAGTAAGGTATTCCTTGATCTTATCAAAGTATTTTTAACACTCCTCATTCCACTTCATTGGTTGATTCTTCCTCAAAAGCTTGAAGATGGGATCATAAACAATAGCAAGCTTTGTAATAAACCTACTAATGTAGTGTAATTTCCCAATAAACCCTCATACTTCTTTCTCAGTTTTCGGCGGTGGCATTTCCTGAATTACTTTAATCTTATTTGGATCCACTTCTATTCCTCTCTGACTGACTATATGCCCCAATAGTTTTCCTGAAGTTACCTAAAAAATGTACTTTTTTGGATTAAACCTTAGATTGTATTTCTCAATTCTGGCTACGAACTTATCTAAAACTTCGAAGTGTCCCTCTCTTATTTCTAACTAACCATCATATCATCCACATAAATCCTCCACTTCTTTGTACATCATGTCATAAAACAGAGTGGTTGTTGCTCTTTGATAAGTAGCACTTGCATTCTTAAATCCAAAGGGCATCACTTTGTAACAATACATTCCCCATTATGTGATGAAAGCGGTCTTGCTCTTGTCCATGACTGCCATTATCTTAAAAATCCATCCATAATGGAATACATTGCATTGGATGTCTCACTATCAACTAGCACATCAGTATAGGGTAGGGAAAAGTCATCTTTTGGCATGCCTTATTCAGGTCTTTGAAATCTATACACATTCGAACCCTTCCATCTTTCTTAGGAACTGGCACAATGTTTGCTAACCATTTAGGGTATTCTACTATCTTAAGAAAATTAGCCTGAATTTATTTAGCAATTTCTTTCCTTATATTTTCTGTCCATTCTGGCCTTAATCGATGAAGCTTTTGTTTTACCGGTTTAATTTCTGGATATGTTAGAATGTGATGTTTTGTAATTTCCCTGTCTAAACCTGGCATATCATCGTAGGACCAAGCAAATACTACCTTTCTTTTTATTAATATTATCTCAAGATTTTCCCTCTCCTCAGGAGTTACATTATGTGATATAGAAATGTTCTTAGGATTATCATTTGTGCACATGTTAAATGAATTTAATTGAATATAATTACTGACAAACATGCATGAATCATCAATATTATAATGCACAGAACCATAAAGATGCACATCACACAAGTAAGCTGAACTAGAATTCATATCATTCACCACATGAAAAATAGAGTTTTTGTCCTTATAAAGATTGGATGTTATTACATCATTTTCTTCATAAAAAACATTTCTAAAACTATTGCTAATGATGGTACTTAAATCCTGTGGTGGCTTTTCTTTAAGTGGCAGATAAAGCAGCTCTTCGATGGCCATGGCTTACATCTTCTCAGCAACCTGCTTTATCATTTCCTCTTTGTTGTCTCACACCAAGCTCTCGATGATATGTTCTTTGAAGATCTCAAACCTAGGAACATCCGGTCCAGCCATGTTAGTAGACTCTTTTGTACCCAAGTAGAACTTTCCTTGCCCTTCTTTGACAAAGCTCTCCTTCAGGGGTTTCATTTTTGTGGGAACTTCTTTTTGTCACTTGAGTTTCCTTACCCTTTATGCTACTCGATCCTGTCTCCGCATAACCTAGACCTCTGGTGTTGTTCTAGCTTTTGAAGTCTGGAAGTTCTAAAATTCCCTACTGATTTTTTCTAGTCCTTGTTCAGGTTTATACTGCATCTTCTTAACCATCTTTATAGCCCTTGGATCCATTTCAGTTCTACCAAAGATCCCAACTATTTGGAAACCAGGAGGAGCAATTACTTGCTTCTGACTATTAAGTGTTGCTGCTACAAACTTGTTTACACCAACATCTGTAGTCACAACTTCTCCTTCATGGGGAATTTAATCTTCTGATGCACAGCTGAGGGTACTCCTCATAGGACATGAAACCAAGGTCTGCCTAAAAAGTAAGGCATAAGTAATAGGGATGTCTAGCATAGTGAACTCTACATTTGACTTTACAGGTCCAGCTTTTATAAGAGCTTGGACTGTTCCCTCTATACTTCTTGTACTGTCATCATAAGCTCTAATTATTAAGTCTGAATTTCTCAAATCATCCACCTTCAGACCTAAATTAGATAGGATTCTCAACATACACACATTAATTGTAGAGTTATCATCCACCATCACATAGTTAGTCCTCTTCCCTCTTACTTTAGGTGGGATAAATAGAGCCTTGTTATGATTCCTTCCCTCCAAAGGCAAATCGTCATCTCAAAAGGTTATCACACCATGCTTATTTTCTGTCACTTTAGCTAACATGGCCTCAGGTGTGGTAGTAGTTTCAATGTTCATCTTGGACAAAGCCTTGATGAGAACTTTTCTATGATTGCTGGAATGCATTAACAATTCCTAAATGCTCGCATTTGCTTTTGCTTTTTTTAGCTGCTCAAAAATCAAGTCATCCTTTTGCTCATTTATCATTTCTTCTTCATTCACTTCATCTCTATCTACTACTTTCTCTACTTTCTTTTCAGATGGTTTTATAACCCTTACTACTTCTAGTAACATGGTTCACTTCTGGATTATCATTCCATTATGGCCTTCATCATTTTTATCATCAGAATTATACCAAATATCAATGGTGCCAATGGTCTAGTCTTTCTTCCCATCTTTCCAAACCTCAATCATGCATGTCTCTTTCTTACCTAGTAATTTTCATTATTAAATTCATGTCCCCATCCTCCAGGAATAATTGACTCAAAGGGAATGTTAAAAGAAGTTTGCTTGGTATTAAACACATTGTAATCAAACTTTACCGAAGGCTATCCCAACAGATCTTCGACTCCTCTTTATGGCTACTTAGGGGTCTTAAACTCTTCTTTCTTACTTAATGGCTTGTCATCATTGAACTCATCAGCCCATCCTTCAGGCACAATTGACTCAATAAGTATGTCATAGGAAGGTGGTTTAGAGTAAACACCTTGTAGTCAAATTTACCTGAGGGCTATCCCAATAAATCTTTGGCTCCTCTAAGGGCATCAGGAGATTTCTCATTGGTTTTAAGGTTCAGGTTCTTAAAGGAGCTTAGTACTTCTTCCTTACTAACTCCTAAATTGATCATTATGGTAGTTGAAGGTAATACATTTCGATAGTTTGGGAAAGGATTATTTTTGGTGTTAGGGTTTGGATTTGATTGTTTATGATTTTTAGAGTATATGAGGTTTTAGATTTCGTGTTTAAGGTAGATGAAAGTGTCTGTGGAATGGCCAATGACTTGGTGAAATCGATAATTACTGTTTGGATCATAACCTAGGACATTTGGGTTTAATGGTTTAGAGAAAGTTAGAGGTCGAAGTAATCCCTTTTGTATCAAGCGGTCTAGAATTTTTTGACAGGGGTTGGTTGAAATTTAAGAATCTCCTTGGTTGTTGGACAATATAAACTTCTATAACTAGGCTAGTGTTTCCTTGTTGTGTGCTCCCAGTTTGTTGCTCCAATACTTCTAGTGTTCCTCTTCTTTTCATTTCAGTTTCCTCAGCTTCTAACCTATCATCATACAAGTCTACAAAAAAACTTAAGGTTCATCATTTGCAACCTTTCAACCAAATCAGGCAACACATTTTGAATAATCATTCTAACTTAATTTTTTTGAGCTAATTTATTTTTCATTAATCCTACTTTGTTCATGAATCTAATTAGGAAATCTGAGAATGACTCATTTGGTTTCTATTTAGTTAGCTCCAGATCTCTGATAGACACCTCCAGCTAAGTGTTATGGCCATACTCCTTCTAAAAAGCAGTGCATAATTCTCTCTAGTCAGCTCGAACCGACTTTTCTAACCCATGGTACCAGTTCATAGCAATACCCTCCAAGGACAACATAGATAACTTTGCGACCACAGATAATGGGGCTTGAGTGGTGCTCATAGTAGTTTTGTATTAGCTAAGGTCCATCCTCGGATCTCCAGAATAATTGAATTTCTACAGCTGAGGCATTTTGAAATTGTCTGGCAGCTTATCACCTTCCATGTATAACATATCATTGAAATCAAATGAGTAACCCATGCCTTGCCCTCTCATCAGTCTTTTATCTTTGACATTTTCTGAGTTAATGCTTGCATCTGCTTGGACTCGATTTCTTGGACTAATTTAAGTGATTCTTTCTTCACTTTCTCTACCATTTAGTTTTCTACATCCTCAAATTTTATTTTCACAGTAGGCACATTTCTAGCAGCATTCAATGGTTGATCTCCAGTATTGTCATTATTAGCAGGTGAAGCATCCACGACAAGTGGAATAGCAGCAGTAGGTGGTATGGTAGCAACAGGTGCTGGTTTAGTTGTAGGTAATGGTATTAACCCAGTTAAGGCTTGTCTTAGTTCATCTTGCATCATGGCCCTCATGTCATCCATTAATGCTCCCTTGATATCTTCCAAGGTCTAGATTCCTCCCTTTTTTTCCATCTCTTCAAATGTGTGACTAGTTGGAGTTGGTATAACTTCTAAATAAAGTGGGTTGATAGGAATGTTCTCCAAACTTCTAAGGACCTTTTTGGCTATTGACTTTGGGCTCAAAGTGGTTCTCTTCAGTCTGCCACCTCTCTATTTCTAAACACAGGATGACCTGGATAAATTTATGATGGCTATAAAATAAAATGTTAGTATGATGCATGAAATGCATGTATGCATGTATACATTAAGCATATGTTATGCAAAGTCAAGTAGTCAACTAACAAATTCAAATTTATACAATATACATCCTTCCAACCTTATTGCTCCCACACATGATTCAATGGCAAGTCTCTTTCCTAGAATTTTTGGTCTTGGCCTCAATATCAACAAGGGATATCAAGAACCAAAGCACATGCCAAATCTCTCAAAGCAGTAAAAGTATAGAAACAACATTCCTAGGTATAAAAACAAAGTCCAATCTTTATTGGTCCAGATGGGCTTCTAAAGTATGGAGCTTGGGCTTTTATAAATAGAAATACCTCATGGCAACAAACACAAGCAATTTGGGTAAATCCTAGGGGAAGTTACTAGGCCACTACATGAGCTAAGTCCGGTAAAAAGGTCAAGGTTTCGTTAGCAAGATGCCCTCCTTTAAGACTTAAGTTACAGGCCAAGGTCAGAGGGGCCCGACATCCTTTGCAAACTCGAGAGAAGACTACCCCCCTTTAAGACTTAGGTCATAGACTTTAGTCAGATGAGCTCAGTAATCTCTCTTGAACCAAGTTAAGGCTAAGAGTGATAGTTAGCTAATATACAATCCCAGGAGGCTAATGGAATCAAGGGACTATAAACAAACGCCATTGGCTAATAGGGACATGCAAAAATGAATGCAAGAATAAAATAATTCTAGAGAACACAAGCAGAATTAGTATCTCTTATCCCCATTGGAGTCGCCATTGTAGATGGTGGGGTTTAGCGCGCGCCCTAGTATTTTGCAACCACGACATTGTTTGTGTTCAGGACTCTAGGGAACACACTAACCGCTATCACATAGATAGGGCATGGAGATAAGGAGTTGCCTCCCAGGGTAATAACTGGGACAATTTGTGAATGATGGTAACTCGATTCTCTAAAAGAGAGTTAGCACCACACCGAGATGATTTTGGGTATAGAATACTAACTTCTTTTAGTCTCGTGTTCATTTAGAATTACTTTATCAATTACTAAATTATCCTCTATTTATATGCAATTTCATATTAAACCCTTATTTTACAATCAACTCTAGGCAACTAATTACATGAAAGAGCATACAAACAATGCATTCATTAAGCTCATAATACCTAAATTAATCTAATTTACATTTTTTAATTAAGGTTAGCTAAGTCTACATACTTTATTTACAAAATTAATTAAGAAACTAAGGGTGGACCTACATTTTAAATTAATTAGTGAGTCTAAATCTACTTATTTTAATTCTAAGAGATGATCTTAAGTCTATTTATTTTAATGACATGGATTTGATAAATTAATGGACTACTTCTAAATTTATTTTAATTTTAAGCGAGCCTAATTCTATAAGTTATGGAAAAGGTTTTAATTAATGGGCTAAGTTTAATTAACTATTAAGTTAATAAAAAGTGGGCCTAGTTATTTAACCTATGGGCCTAAAATTATGAGCTAAAAACAAACAAAACCAATTAAAACTATAGAAATTTACAGAATTATACACATTTTCTATCTTGTTTACAGTCAGTTACCCTACATTTTGTAAAAATTATACGCGTGCCCTTTTTAGTTTTCATGCGTGCCCTATTTTTTGTTTTGTTTTCAAGAGTACCCATTTTGCTTTTTTTTTTTCCTATTCTTCTTTGTTTTTTAGCTTTCTTAGTTGGTTTTTTATTTTTTCTTTCTCTTTTTGTTTTCTTTTTTCCTTTCCATTTTTTTCTTTTTTCTTTATTTTTCACATATGTTCTTTTTTTATTTTATTTTTTTCTTATTTCCTATTATCCTTATTTTTTAATTTTCATTCATTCATTTATTCATTTTTATTTTTTCTTATTTTTTATTCTCTGTTATCCTTATTTTTCATTTTTATTTTATCCTTATATTTATTTTTAATTTT
>CATIWK010134140.1:0-13922 GCA_949634005.1 Mallotus japonicus | reverse complement strand
TTGAGAATGGAGGATTAACCTCTAAATGGAACCGACCCCGTGGCTGGCCCCAGAGGCTACCAGCCCTAGGCGGGTAGCTCAACATTTAAACACCTGAGGGACATTTGTCCCTAGGATTTAGTGGAGAGGAGGTTAGAGGGGGAGTGGGGGATTGAACCCCCAACCTCCCACTCCACACCCTTAAACCTTAACCATTGGGCTAAAGGCTCAAGGGTCTTTATTCAACAAATATATTTGAAAGCATATACCAACTTTTAATTAAGTTGATTGAATTTTGGGTTATCCACAGAACTTCTTTTTTCACCTTTTTATTTATTTATTTATTTATTTATTTTTTTTTTGGGTCCAAAGTCTCGGCTAACCCGGAATTAGTAGATTAGATGTTAGATTAAAGGGGAAGGGGAAGGTGGAGTGGGGGTTCGAACCGCCCACCTCCACAAGACTCTTGAGAGCCCTCAAAATAATTATTTTTTCACCTTTTTATTTATTATTAGGTCAGTGGATCACAAAATAATTCGCTTATTCTTTTACTAAAGGGGTCTTTTTTTTTTTTTAGTCAGAATAAAAGGGGTCTTTTTAGTCATGTATTCTGGTGTCATGTTAATACAAATTTTTTGAAACAATAAATGATATATATTTTTCTTTTTTGCTAAAGTATGGAACATTCAAAATCCATTAAACTTTAATTGATTTAATTTGACTACATGAATGATAAAAATTTATAACAGCTAATTTGACGTGACTGCATATACTATAGTTCGAATTTAAAAATGTTACAAAAACTAAATTTGTTATTGCATGATATTATTTCAAATTAATATAAAAATGCCAAAAATCAGAATATTTACATAGATAAAATGTTTATAATAATGACTAAGACAAGAAAAATTCTTACCAACATTCAGTACATTACACCCAATGGTTAAATGTGTAATATCAAATTATGCGACTTACTTTTATTGATAAAGTATAAAATACTTAGTATCTATGTCACACATTCAACCATTAAATGTAGATAAAAATTTTCTTTTAGGTACTTATTGATTTTAATTCAATGATATATTAAAAAAAAAATAGTGAACATTTAGTCTAATAATAATCAAGGTTTTTATATAGTGTCTGTTGAATTTGGATTTAAATTCCATGTAATAAAAAATAGAGAATAGAAAGAAATTTTCAAAAATAAAAATTATTAATAAAGGAAGTGTGAAAATTGTGAATGATGAGATTATTGATACGCCAAAGTAGACCAAAATATCATTATATAGTTGGGTAATTTCACTATTTTTCATGAAGGAGACAGACATGGAATCACAGTATATGGATAGAATGTAAGTTTTAACCTTACTTAATTGGTTGTATTCTATTTAGAAGACCGATGAACTTTGGATAAGATATATATACGTGTATTACCCCAAATATTCCAAAATATAAAATATAATTAAACAATAATTTTTCGTACAAAACGCATGCAGATTAAGAATATGATAATTTTTAGGGAAAAGTATGGAAAATCACCTTGTGTTTCACAGTTTTAACTTTTTAAGTACGTGATTTTTTTTTATACACTTTTAAGTACGTATTTTAGCCGTCACACACTTTCCAGTATATACGTCTAACACCGTTAACTTCGTCTATATGGCGCCTACACGTCAGCCCCATGTCATCGACATCATGCCACGTCATCGCCATATCAGCGCCACGTAGGACAAAGTCAACGGTGTTAGATGCATATACTGGAAAGTGTATGAACGGTAAAAACACGTACTTAAAAGTGTATAAAAAAAAACCACGTATTTAAAAAGCTAAAACTGTGAAACCACAAGATGGTTTTCCGTACTTTCCCTTAAATTTTTTTATTAAATAATGATAATTTTATAGGAGTTATCAATCCATGTAACCTATATGCACACACTCTTCACAATTAATATGAAATCTTAAAGGATTAGTCTGCTCTCCTGTTTTCATGAATGGGACTCACCACACAATGTTGCAATTATATTAGGATTTTTTCTTTTAATTATACAAAATGCATACACATGGTTAAGGGATAGGACAAATTTCTTGATAAAATTATGACAATTTGATAAAAATGTATTAGTTTATATAATCCATTAAAATAATATACTAAATAAATATAAAATTTATAAATAGATAAATAGCTCGTGAATACTATCACTTCTATTTCTATCCAAAACTATATTTATTTAAAGATGTATTAACCCATATACTAAATTGTTATTATAGTTGATTGTTGATGCTCATAATTAATAGTTAGAGATCGCTAGCTGATAATTGATAAATGCTAAAGTTTTAGTAAAATTATAGCCGGTTTAGATGTTAACGTATCTAATTATATCTAATTAATAATATAAATATTAATTAACTAATTTGTCTATATAATAAAATGTTTTTATATTTTTTTTTGAATTATAAGTTAAACATAGTGTATATTAATTTATTAACACTCGGTTATGACTCACTCAGAATAAAAAAAAAAAAAGACCGATAATGAAAGGTTCAAATGATGAGCCCATATAAGTAATAACAAACAAAAAAATCCAATTAATTTAAATTTTTTTTGTACGTTACAGAAAGATGGAGGAGATTTTTCTTTAGGTGGGAGAGGCAGAGAGAAAAAGGAGGAAAGTTAGAGAAAGAGAAGGGGGGGGGGGGGGGGGGGGGTAGAAAAAAGAAGAGGAGGATGGGAGAAAAAAGAGGGAAGTGGGAGAGGGGAGTGAGCTAGAAAAAAGGAGAAGAGAAAATAAAAGAAGTCTCTATAAAGAAAAATAGGAGAGGAAAAGAGGAGAAAAAAGTTAAAAAAAAAAAGAAAGAGAATTAGGACTATGGTTTCTGAATCAGAAGAAAAATTATAGAAAGAAAGGAAATTTTTTTATGTTTTGTGTTTTTTGATTGGCAATTGGTCAATATTAGCAAATTTGATTGTTAATTTGGTGAAGAGAATGATGTCAACGTATGCTATTAGCGTGCTATTCTTCATCCAACCAATTTTGGCAGATCAAAGACTATAACAACCAAAGATTTTGACTTTAATGTACGTCATTGGACTATCCTTGAGTATGGTAAAATGAAGTTAAATTTTGATGCCTCTGTACAAGATGGAGACAAGAGATATGCATGATTCATTTGCAGATGTCATAGAGGAATACAGTAACCAAAATTTTGGAAAAGGTTGAAAATATTCAAGAGGCAGAGAAGCAAAGCTTCAAAGAGGGAAGAAAAATATGTCTAACTAAAGGATTCAACCCATTTATATGTGAGGGAGACTCATATTTTATTCTATATTCAGCTTCTCAAAATTGGTCGTATTTGGTTTGGGCTTTAACATGTTGCAATCAGACAACAAATTATTTGGCAAGATAGAAAAAGTGGGATGAAAATATGTATTTGGATGTAGAATTATCAAGCAAATGTCATCAAGATCGATTTAAATCTCATTACATTACTCGTATTTTGATTTTTTTAAAAAAAAACATGGGAAAACTGTTGATACCTAACGATGATTCACTCGAAACTAGAAAAAGGTCTGATGATGAAAAGACCAAATGATGATCCCACATAAGTAATGGTCCAAAAAAATCAAACTTAATTTCTTTTTTAAAATGGGCTTGGCCTAAAAGAATAAAAAAATTTAAGATTTTTTTTTACATTATAGAAAGAGGGGAAATATTTTTCTTCATGTGAGAGAGGTAGAGAGAAAAAAGGAGGAAAGTGGGAGAAGTTAAAGAAAGGGGGGGAGAAAAAAGAAGAAAGTAGGAGACATGAGTGAGCTAAAAAAAAAGAGAAGAGAAAATAATGGAAGTCCCTGGAAAGACAAAAAAGAGAGGAAAAGAGGAGAAAAAAGTAAAAAAAAAAAATAGAGTTTATATAAGAAAAAAAAAGAATTGGGAATAGGGTTTCTGGAATAGAAGAAAAATTATAGAGAAAAAAATTTTACGTTTTATATTTTTGGATTAGCAATTGGGCAATATGAGCAAATTCTCAATAACGTAGTTTGTGACCGGTCTTTAATATGCTGCAATCAAGCAACAAATTATTTGGTGAGATAGAAAAAGGAGAATAAGAATATGTGTTTGGATGTGGAATTATTAAGAAAATGTCATCAATATCGATTTAAATCTCATTACATTACTTGCATTTTGATTTTTAAAAATGTAGGGGGAAATTGTTGACACCCAATTATGATTCACTCGAAACTAGAAAAAAGTTCGACGATGAAAAGGCCAAAAGATGATCCCACATTTGTAATAGGCCAAAAAAATCAAACTCAATTTCCTCTTTAAAATGGGCTTGGCCCAAAAGAATTTTTAAAAAAATTAAGATTTGTTGTGCATTATACAAAGAGGGGGGAGATTTTTCTTTAGGTGAGAGGCAAAGAGAAAAAAAGGAGGGAAATAGGGGTAGTTAGAGAAAGGGGGGAGAAAAAAGAGGAAAGCAGGAGACGTAAGTGAGCTGGAAAAAAATGAGAAGAGAAAATAAAGGAAATCATTGGAAAGAAAAAAGGAGAGGAAAAGAGGATAAAAAAGTGAAAACAAAAAGTGAGAGTTTATAAAAGAAAAAAAAGAGAATAGAGAATAGAGTTTCTAAAACAAAAGAAAAATTATAGAAAGAAAGAAAAGAGAAAGAGAAATTTTTTTACGTTTTGTATTTTTGATTGGCAATTGGGCAATATTAGTAAATATTCAATAACGTAGTTTGTGACCGGCCATTACGAAGTGTGCTCCTTTTATCAGGTTGTTAATTTGGTGAAGAGAATAGTGTCGAATGTATGCTATTAGCATGGTGTTCTTCGTCTAACCAATTTTCACAAATTAAAGACTATAACAGCCAAAGATTTTGACTTTAATGTACATCATTGGACTGGCCTTGAGTATGACAAAATGAAGTTAAATTTTGATGCCTTTGCATAAGATGGAGATAAGGGATATGCAGGATTCATTTGCAGAGATCACAGAGTAATATAGTTAACAGCGCAAACCAAAATTTTGAAAAAGGTAGAAAACATTTCAAGAAGCAGAGAACCGAAGCTTCGAAGAGGGAATAAAAAAATGTCTAGCTAAAATATTCAACCCATCTATATATGAAGGAGACTTAGATTTTATTCTACTTTGAACTTCTTAAAATTGGCCGTATTTGGTTTGGGCTCCAACATGCTGCAATCAGGTAGCAAATTATTTGGCAAGATAAAAAAAGGAGAATGAGAATATGTGTTTGGATGTGGAATTATTAAGTAAATGTCATCAAGATCGATTTGGTCCTACTCAGATTACACCCGTTGTTGACACATAGCTTGGCTTGGTCCAACAGCGAAGGCTCAATGATGAAAATTCAAAAAAAAAAAAAAGAATGAGCCTGAATAGTGTAAAGTCCAGTCCTGTTATCTCCTAAATATTACATGGAGTGAAAAATTTATATAAAATAAAATAATTAAAAGAAACATTTTACAAATATCAATTAAGTTGATAGAAATATAATTATTAATTAAAGGATAATAAAGTCATTATATATAATATAAACATTCAAATGGAGTGCATTTATAAATAGAGGGAGTGCAAAAATCCCTACCCATTCATGATTATGGATTTACAATAATCCATTCTAAACACACCCCAATTATTCTCTAATAAATGTTAATTAACATTTTAAAAATACTTGCAATACATTATAGGAATACAAGTGTTACATAAGTATTATACAAGTCCCATCCCATTAATGCAAATAACATAAAAACATCTTAGAAATACATAAATAAAGATATGCTCCATTTGCGATTTGTGTTTATTATTATTATTTTTTATTTCCTTTCTTATGTTCAAACAATAAAGATTTTGATATTTGTTAAAAAAAAAAAAACAATAAAGATTTTGATAGCAATTAATGCTAGTCCAATCGTAAATAGGAATAAATTAATTAGCATCCTTATTGCACAAAGATTTGTCAGTGTCTATGTATACATATACATACATACGTGTATACTCCATGAAAGCTAGTACACTGTATTTTTGTTTTTCTTCTTTAAGTGTTGTATTAGTGAGAAAAATGATGAGGGTTGTCTTTAGTATCGATGATCATGTTCATGGCGAAGATGGGTTCGTTAAATTTGACAAACTTGAGGGGACAAATGAGACCAAACAGGTAGTAGGTGCAAAAGATGGTCAAGAATCTTGGTTGCCTCTAGCAATAGCTCTAATGGAATTTCAGAGAAAGAGGGGAAAAAAAAGAGGGAAGTGGGAGAGGTGCATGAGCTAGGAAAAAGGAGAAGAGAAAATAAAGGAAGTCAGTGCAAAGAAAAAAAGGAGAGGAAAGAGGAGAAAAAATTAAATAAAGAGTGAAAGTTTATATAAGAAAAAAAATTGGGAATATGGTTTCTGGAATAGAAGAAAAGTTATAGAGAGAAATTTTTTTTACCTTTTGTGTTTTTGGACTGACAATTGACCAATATTAACAAATTCTCAATAACATAGTTTGTGACCGGTCATTACGAAGTGAGCTCCTTCTATCAGCTTGTTAATTTTGTGAAGAGAATAGTGTCCAATGTATGTTATTAGTGTGGTGTTCTTCATCCAACCAATTTTTGTAGATCAAAGACTATAACAGCCAAATATTTTGACTTTAATGTACATCACTGTAGGGCTGGCCATGAGTCAGTTTAGGCTCAAAATCGGTCCAGTCAAAACTAGGACCGGAACTAGTTAAATCAGAATGGACTTGAACCGGCCCTAAACATGAGGAGGGTCCGATTCTGAACCAGACGGTCTCGGTTCAAAATTGAAAAATTAAAAAAAATTACCTTGTTGAACCATATGAACCGAACGAATTGAACCAAAACTAGCCTTAAGCCGATGTGAGAATGGTTCTGATTCTGTTACACCTTAGGTGGAACCGTGAACTGGCGATTCATGAATAGAAACCACCGGTTCATGAACCGTGGCCATCCCTACATTATTGAATTACCCCTGAGTATGATAAAGTGAAGTTAAATTTTGATACCTCTGTAGGAGATGGAGACAAGGAATATGCAGGATTCATTTATAGAGATTATAGAGGAATACAGTTAATAACGCAAACCAAAATTTTGGAAAAGGTAGAAAATATTCAAAAAGCAGAGAAGCAAAGCTTCGAAGAGGGAATAAAAATATAACTAGCTAAAGGATTTAACCCATCTATATGTGAGGGAGACTCAGATTTTATTCTACTTTGAGCTTCTCAGAATTGGCCGTATTTTGATTGAGCTCAATATGCTACAATCAGCCAGCAAATTATTTAGCAAGATCGAAAAAGGAGAATGAGAATATGTGTTTGGATGTGGAATTATTAAGCAAATGTTATCAAGATCAATTTGGTCATACTCTAATCCCACCCGTTGTTGAAACAAGTGTTGGTCCGGCCTAAAAGCGAAGGCTCAATAATAAAAGTCCAAAAAAAGAGCCTAAATAATGTAAAGCCCAGTCCTCTTCTCTCCTAATTGGCTTGTAGCCTAAATTACCTTGCTAAGATAACTCCTAAGCGCTCTAAGGCAATTATGAGATGACGCCTTAGCGATGCTGATACATTTTTTTATAACAGAAAAAAAATCACGTTCTAATACGACTTTCTTTAGCATTTTGCGCAAAAAGGTGTTGTTAACAATGAAATATTAAAAAGAAGTGAAACAAATTGTTTTGACATTGAGAGAGGCATAAAACGAAGGAAAACTCATAGGAGAAGGGGTGATATTTCTTCTAAAAAAATCAGAGTGAGAGCTGAAAAAATCAAAGAGAGAGAAAAATATTAAGAAGATAAAAGCAAAGACAGAGAGCACAAAAGTAATGGGCTAAGAACCTGGGAAAAATGAACTTAAGGGAGAAAACTTAACCAAAAGACGGTTGAGGATTAAACTTACGTGGGAAAAGATTGTTGGTTTTACACTAATTCAAAGTTCATTATCATCATATCGAAACTTTCTAAAGGCCAAAGACAAGGGAGCCAAGTTTTGTCACAAACAATAAAGTCTTTTATTTATTTCTTTCATCTTTTTTATGATTTTTTGATGGTTGAATAATGGATGTAATGTGTCTTATATGATTGAACTAGTGCTTTTGGGTATTGGAGTTTATAGTCCGCCTTTTGAATTGAACTAACAAGAATTGATTTCTGATTTAGGTTTTGTAGATATCGAGGTGATACCTCTTGGATAAGATGCCACCTTAATACGTTAGGGCGAAGTTATTTTGCCTTAGCAGTGTTGAGGTGACACCATAATGTAAAGGCGTTGCCTTTATTTTTCAGGTCCTTTTTAATGTGAGAATTTATTTTTTTGTGCATGTTTTCCTGCATTAAATTTTTAGAAAATTTATTTGTGTTGTACTCATTGTCCATTTAAATTAATTTTGGTTTGTTTAAATTTGTTTTAAAATAAAAAATTAAATTAAATTTAGTGAAGTAATTAATTATTTTCTTTTGAGTTTTAGTGATCATTTTATTATTTTGTTTCTTAGATTTACACTCTACTTTTTTTGGTTTTCTTTTTTTTGGACATATACCATCGAATATTTATATCCTTTTGATTGTTTACATATGTGTTTTTCATAAATCTCATTACATTGTTTGCATTTTTATTTTTGAAAAAGCAGGGGGCAAACTGTTGACACCTGGTTATGATTCACTTGAAATTAGAAAAAAGCCCGATGATGAAAAGTCCAAATGATGAGCCCACATAAGTAATAGTCTAAAAAAAATCAAACCTAGTTTCCTCTTTAGAATGGAATTTGGCCCAAAAGAATAAAAAAATATTTAAGATTTTTTGTATGTTATAGAAAGAGGGGGAGAGTTTTCTTCAGGTGAGAGAGGCAAAGAGAAAAAGGGAAGCTAGAGAAAGAGGGGAGAAAAAAGAAGGAAGTGGGAGATGTGAGTGAGCTGGAAAAAAGAGAAGAGAATATTGAGGAAGTCACTGAAAAGAAAAAAAAAAGAAGAGAAAAAGAGTAGAAAAAGTAAAAAAAGTGGGAGAGTTTATATAAGAAAAAAAAAGAGAATTGGAAATATGGTATTTGAAACAGAAGAAAAATTATAGAGAGAGTAAACTTTTTTACATTTTGTATTTTTAGATTGGCAATTGGTCAATATTACTAATTCTCAATAACGTTGTTTGTGACCAATCATTACAAAGTGAGCTCCTTTTATTAGGTTGTTAATTTAGAGTTTTAAATGTATGCTATTATCATGGTGTTCTTCATCCAACCAATTTTCGCATATCAGAGACTATAATAGCCAAAGATTTTGACTTTAATGTACATAATTGGACTGCCCCTGAGTATGGTAAAGTGAAGTTAAATTTTGATGCCTATGTACAAGATGGAGACAAGGGACATGCATGATTTATTTGCAGAGATCATAAAGGAATATAATTAATAGCGCAAACCAAAATTTTGGGAAAGGTAGAAAATATTCAAGAGACAGAGAAGGGAAGCTTCAAAGAGGGAATAAAAATATGTCTAGCTAAAGGATAAGATTTAACCTATCAATATGTGAGGGAGAATCAAATTTTATTCTACATCAAGCTTCACATAATTGGCCAAATTTGATTTGAGCTCCAAGATGTTGCAATCAAACAGCAAATTATTTGGCAAGATAGAAAAAGGATAATGAGAATATGTGTTTAGATGTGAAATTATTAAGTAAATGCCATCAAGATCAATTTGGTCCTGCTCAGATTACATCCGTTATTGACACATGGCTTGGGCTAGTCCAAGAGTGAAGACTCAATGATGAAAATCAAAAAAAAAAAAAAAAGAGTCTGAATAGTGTAAAGGTCAGTCCTCTTCTCTTCTAATGGGTCTGTAGCCTCTTGCTAAGACGATGGGGCAACACCTCAACGATGAGACAACGCTTTTAAGGATGCTGAGCTATTTTTTTAAAATAAAAAATCATGTTCTGACACGATTTTCTCTAACATTTTGTTCCGCAGAACACATAACATAATTGAAAAAACCTTTTTGACATTGAGAGGGACATAAGAAGAATGAGTAATCAAAGGACAAGGGGGGATTTTTCTTAAAAAAAAATTAAAGTGAGAGTTGAAAAAATCAGAGAGAGAAAAAATATTGAGAAAATAAAAGCAAAGAGAGAGAGAGCAAAAAAAAAAAAGGCTGAAAACCTAGGAAAAAGAAACCTAAGGGAGAATTATTTTTATAATTATTTTTGATGGTTGAGTAATGCATGTAATGTGTCTTATGTAATTGACTTAGTGCTTTTGGATATTGAAGTTTATAGTCAGCATTTTAAATTGAACTAGCAAGAATTGATTTCTGATTTTGGTTTTATGGGTATTAAGGTGATGCCTGTTCGATAAGATGCCACCTTAATACGTTAGGGCGAAGTTATTTTGTTTTAGCAGTGTTGAGGTGACACCTTTACTTTGTTTTGTCAGGTCCTTTTTTACAAGGAAATTTATTCTTTTGTGCATATTTTTCTGCATTAATGTTTTAGAAAATTTATTTGTGTTATGCTCATTGTCTATTTAAATTAATTTTGGTTTGCATAAATTTGTTTTAAAATCAAAAATTTAATTTAATTTAGTGAAGTAAATAATTGTTTTCTTTTGAGTTTTAGTGTTTTGCCATTCAAATATGGTCATTCTATTATTTTGTTTCTTAAATTCACACTCTATTTTTTTTTTCTTGAAATTTATTAATTTGCAATTTTATTATGAAATAGGGCTAAGTTGAATTTAGTGTTGTTTTTATCTTATTTGTGGAGTTAAGTTAATTTATTTATTTTTTTCCATTTAATTTATATTTTATTATATGAACTAATTTTGTCTTTTTAAGGTTATTTTTCTATGGACTAATATTAATTTGTTTCTTATTTTTACGCGGGGATTATTATAGTTCAAGTCTGTAGTTTTCATTTTAATTTTTCTTTTATTTCGTGTGTGTGGTAAGGATTGTAATCTTTTCTCCTCCCCCCACTTCATTGCATTCGCTCTTATTTTTGTTGTTTATGGATGGATGTATTTAATGCGTTGGATATGTGGACTAAATCATGAATGAAAATGTAATTAATTGAAAATTTGGACTTAATTGTAAAATTTGAAAATTGTTTGGAGGCAATTGTAATTTGTATGTAAATAATTAAATAATTAAAAATAATAAAACATGAACATAAATGGAGGTCAACCGTAAGGTTGAGTGGGCATTTCAAAAGCTCATACCTAGTTTCTGAACCTAGTCTTTGAGAATGGCTGTTAGGGTCTTCCGTGGGATCCAGTTGTTGTAAAGTGTGTCCAGAATTTCACTTAGGTGGCAACTCTCATCTCTAATCTAAGTTCTATAGCCTGGATTGTATTCCCTAATGAGCATCAAGCCTGCACAGTATTTTGGTTGCCAAATGCTTGGACACACGCTGAACCTGTCGCCTATAATACTATTCTTGTTAGTATACATATTAACAATAATATACATGCTATAAAACATGATATAAAATAAATATTTTTTATTAAGAAATATAGTTGTTGATGAAAAAATGTAAATTAGAACTCATATAATTCTTTATTATTCTAATAGTTATCAGTTATTAATTATTGTCAATTATGAATTAAAATTTTTTATATTGGAGCCGTTAGAAATTGTTTAGTAGTCTAATAGTTATCCATTAGGAGATATTATAATACAAAAATTAGATAAATATTATTATTAGGGTAAATTGTATTATAGGTTACCAAATTTTACACTAAATTTATGTTGGTTCCATAATTTGAATTTATATTTTTTTTTTACAAAACATTGATTTTAATTACACTGAAAAGTTATCTAAAATAATCCTGGCTAATTTTGATAACGTAGCACACTAAAGTTGTCACATTATAGTCAAATTCAATAAAAATTATCATGCCATTCTACCACGTCACCCTTTTTCATTAGACGGTTGATTATAATTTTATAAAATTGAGTGTAAAAATATATATAAAAAAAAGTAAAGTAAAAGTATGGTCTATAGTCTTATAAAAAAGGTGGCGTGGTAATATCACATGATAATTTTCGTTGAGTTGGACTATGATGTGGTAACTTTGGTGTGTCACGTTATCTGAATTAGCTGAATTACTTTGAATGACTTCTCTGTCTAATTAAAATCAATATTTTGTAACTAAAATATATAAATTAAAATTATGAAACCAAAATGAAATTTAGTGTAAAGTTTGATAATCTCATGTGCAATTAACCCATTATTATTATTATTATTATTATTATTTGTTGTTGTTGTTAAACGGTGAATAACTAACAAAATCCTCCAAGCTATCCCAAACACCTTATTCAATTTCTATTTAAAGACTAATTAATTATACTATGAACAAGTTTTAAAGTCTATAAAATCTCACAATGTTCGGATTTTATATATGGTCATTATTATGGATTTACAATAATCATTCTAAACACTTACACACCCCAATTATTCTCTAATAAATGTTAATTAACATTTTAAAAACAATTGAAATACATTATAGGAATACAAGTCCCATCCCATTTAGGAAAATAACTTAAAAACGTCCCAGAGATATATCGTGTTTTTTATTATTATTTTTTTATTTCCTCTCTTCAAACATGAAAGATTTTGATAACAATTAATGCTAGTCCAATTGTAAACAGGAATAAATTGATTAACGTCCTTATTGCACCAAGATTTGTCACTGTCTATATATACATATACATTCACGTACACTGCATGAAAGCTACTACTGTATTCTTGTTTTGTTTTTCTTCTTTTAAGCGCTGCATAGCGAGAAAAATGACGAGGGCTGTCTTTGGCGAAGATGGGTTCGTTAAATTTGACAAACCTGAGGGGAAGAATGAGGCCAAACAGTAAGTGGGTGAAAAAAATGATCAAGAATCCTGGTTGCCTCTAGCAATAGCTCTAATGGAATTTCAGAGAATTGCCGCCATTAGAGAAGCAGAAGCCAAGAACAAAAGTGCCTTTGCACCAGGGAAGAAGAGAGGCCGTGGAGATGACAAGCTGCAAAACGAAGAAGAGAAGGTTTCCACGAAAAGGGTGAAGCGCTCTGTGTAACACCCCAAAACGCTAAAACAGATTACAAAGAAAAATCATTCAAAACTTAATTACAAAACTTGACTGGAATTCCACAAATCCTAACTTCAAACTTCATTTACAAGCACTTAAATCCAACTTAAATACATAAGTTATTTCCAAAACTTAATTACATATATACAAATTCTTTACAATACCATATACAACATATTATTAAACATCATAATGTAAACAAATGCCAAAAACACAAGCTTCAAAAATGCAATAGAATGCTCATGATTCATTGGCCCCAACCTTAAGACTTCTACTGCAATGCACGTGGTCTTTGCTCTATTTTCAAAATGTACAAAACCTGGAAAAAAAAAATGCCATGGAGTGAGCTGGCGACTTAGTAAATAAATAAGAGCAATACTAACCATACAACACATAACAACAATATCAAATCTATAAGCAATATATACATATTCAAGCATCTCAAATTTATTCATCAATCATGGTATCAATTCCAACAATTACAAACAATTTGATAATTAGTTAAGCTGTCTAAATGAGAAGGTTAGTGATAGGTAAACCATTTTCAATCTTTTCCCTTTTTGGACATCTTGTTCAATTCATTCTTTTCCCTTTTGGGCATCTTTTTCAATTCAATCATTTGGTGCAATTTCACATTTGCCCAATTCTCATCTCATATTTCAGCATATGCTTTCAATCTCATCTTTTCTCTTGGTTTACCACATCTTAACTGTAAAAGGATATGAACCCATCTTCTCTTGTCTGCATATAAACCCATTATGTCATACCTGCCACCATACGTGGATATGAACCCATCTTCTCTTGTCTGCATATAAACCCATTATGTCATGCCTGCCACATGCGTCCAGAAC